>JANZXV010000211.1:29476813-29493317 GCA_027576455.1 Erythroxylum roigii | reverse complement strand
GTTCCAATTGCGAAGAGTTTGAGATTTTGAAGAACTAAGTATTTGAGGCTTTCGCCTGAGGAATTATGAAATTGTTTCTGATTATTTTAGGAAAGTTGAATGTTTGAAAATGAAACTTTGATAGATTTCTTCTGCGAAATGTTTATAAATGGAAAATAAGTTTAAAAGCGTTTTTGCTTCTGTTCTATTATAAACTTGTTACCCACGGAGCCGTCGAGCTCACCCCCATTTCCCCTCCACAGGTTTTGAGCAAGAAATTGAGTAACCGCATCGGGATTGAGGCAACTCCGATGCATTTTGGTTTTGAAGTCGTGCTTTGAGTTTGTTCTTGATACTATCATTTGTGTTAATTTGGATGTAATCGGGCTAAATGCCCTTTGAAGCTTTGTATGTATTTATTTCCATGTAAATATTTAGGTTTGAAGTTTCAATTGTATAGTGTATGTATTTCCTAAGTATGTATGGATGTAAGAGTTTTGAAGTTCAAATGTATTTGGTATATGTATCTTATGTATGATTGTATGGTGAAATGGACAAAGGTAAAGATGAGCTTGGATTGTATATGGATTGGACATGAGTGGATGATTAGAAAAGAATGAGTTTGTATTGCTTTATGTTTGAAACAATTAGAATCCTAAGAGTGTGATGTTGCCTTTTGAGTTGGTGTTTGGAATGATTGTAGTTGGATGCTTGTGAAAATTGGGAAGATTGAAGTGGTTTTGTGCAGGTTTGTAGTTTGGATGAATAAAATTGAAGAGTTGGCTAGAGCACTTTTAGGGGAGGTGCTGTCCAAATTTTCCTAAATTTGGGCAGCAACTTCGCTTAGGTTTTAGACCTCCTAAACGGTTGATTTGGATTAAGAGGTCTTCTGGAAGATTGTAGAGCATGTTAAGATCTTTAAAATGGTATAAAATGGGCCATTAGATGACTTAGGATGAAAAAGTTATGAACAATTGAAAATTGCTGCCCACTATACACTTTGGTTTCTCGGATTACTATTCATATGGTAATTTGGGCTGAACCTTCGGAAGGGTTTTTAGCCCCTTTAGAGCGGGAATCGGCTTTTCCATCCTTCATGAAAGATGTAGAGGGTCTTTTCATCTTTCCATGGAGGTATGATATGTCCTGTTCGGAGTTAGGAGTAAAAAGTTATGAGGGTCGGAAGTTGACTTTTTACTATTCATTTGGTCAATTACTATTCATTTGGTCATTTTCGATTTTCCTCTTATAACTTTTGCAATTGACTTCCGATTCTCTCGATTTTCGAAGCATTAGTTTGCTAGTGAAATTCTCTATCCCATTTTGGTAAAATAATAGTGTCGGGTTTTAGTTGGACTTTACGGATGATATGTGTCGGTGTTGACCGCAATTCCGGTTTTGCACGAAATTTCGTTTTCGTGATCTTTAAGAGATCCGATTGAGATGGTTTTATTTTTATTTGACCTAGAGTCCTGGAATTTCGTATTAGTTTAGAAATCGGATTTTAATTATGGGCCCGAAGTAGATCGATTTTTATTGAAGAAAATTAAGATGAATATTACAAGATTTATTCTGAGGATTTTAGTTGAGTTTATAATCATGTAGAAGTATGAAGGTTGGATATCCGGTAATGGGTGCCAACAGTTTATGGTTGAATGCCATAATCATACAAAATGAGCTATACAAGATATATATGTGTATTGTGTAACTGTGATTGTTGAATACTTGAATTGTTGGTTTTTTATTTATTGGTGAATCGTGTTAGATAAAATTGAATTATATAACGTATGTTAACTCTTGATTATGGAGTTAATTTGAGTAAGAAACTAAGAATTTTGATTAAATTAGTGAATGAAAGATTGTTAAATTAAAGTTGAGAATTAAGATTTTAGTAACAATGTTGATTAAAATTAGTTAAGAAAACAAAATAATGATAAGCATTACAAATTTAATTATATAAATAAACAAAATATATTAGTTTATAATTAAATTATGTGATTACATAAAATCGATTGTAAACTTATAGTTGTGAGTGTATGTCTTTAGTTTATGGTTGAATGATGTAATTATATAAAATGAGTTTTATAAGATGTATGTGCTTTTGTGTTAGTTTTGACTTTTGAGTTATACAATACATATTTTGTGATGGTAGTTGATAATAAAATTAAGTATTCTTTATTTTACTATAAAGTTATTGATTTAATTTTGACATATATATTATTTATTTTACAGATAAATAGAAGAAAGTTCAAGTGCTCTTGATAATTCAGCCGCTTTAAGCATAGGAAGATTCGATGATCTAGCTTGAGCTCGTGCTAGATTGATTCCTGGAATGAAGAACTATAATATTTGCTTGTATTGTAAAAAGCGTTTGAAAGGTAAGAGAATCACCATATTAAAGAAGTATTTAGCTTGGATCAAAGATGATGTGAAGCCTTGTAAGAAAGTAAGTCATGATGTCAAATGGCAAATGATAACTTTGCTTAAAGAGTATCAGCGTGAGAAAGATAAAAGGCAAATATTGAACTACCAAATTGGTGGTACAAATTCTTTTGTTTGTGTTTAGGATGATAGTCAGGATGTTGAAGGTGGTAGTATTTTTACCAAACAAGAAGGAAATATTATACCTGACGATGGGAAAAGAGAAGACAGATGTCTAATTTTTTTGCACCATGAACAACTCTTAGAACTCAGGGTTCAATCCGTAATGACTTACAATCTAGAGAAACAACTAATAATGTGGATATGACAATGACTAGATAGTGGTATGATTCAGATATAGCATTTAATGATACCCAATCTTATTATTATCAGCCAATGGTGGATGTTATTGCCTCTTACGGTCCAAGATACAAAACTCCTTCAATCGATGACGATAGACATAAACTAATCTTGGATGAGAAAATATTAACATGTCATTTGGTGCAATGAATTTAAATAATGGTGATGATAAACTCCCTCTCAATAATGAGAATTTTGTACAAAATTTGAATTGGAATCAATGCGATTTGAGCTGGTACTTGATTGAATAAAATTTCAGGTTTTTATCTATCCTCGTCTTTTAATTTCACTCATATTTGATGTACATGTTAAAATCTATATATGCATTATACAATATAAATATAATTGTAATGTTTTTATTTCATGTTTTACTTCTAGTTGATTGTTTCCTTGGCACAAACTCTTGTTGTAAATTGTAATTATTATAGAGTTATGGAATTATAATTGTTAGAGAGTCATGGATATTTATTATTCTTTTTATTTGATGTATTGATATAATCATTATTTATTATATGATAAAATTGTAACATTTTAAATATTTTATATTGTTCTTAATTTATATTCATATGATAATTAAATGATATTTTTATATTAATTATGACTATTATTTACATGTGAAATATGTGAAAATTAATATTTATAAAAATAAATATGTTTTTGTTGTTTCAAATTTATATTATTATCATTTTTGGAGACGTAATTGACGTAAAATTATAAATTTTTTAGTACAATATAATAAAGGACAATTTTTATAATTTAAAAAAATTTTGAGACTATTTTATAAATTTAAAAAATTACTCAAAATAATACTTGATATTAATCGGTACTAATACAGTATCATAACAGAACAAAATATGGTACCGATATTCGTATAGTTGACTTGAGTCAAATACAGGAACTCAATTGACTTATCAATCGGAGATGTAAGATCTCAAGTCATTCCAAATTACAGACATCAATTTGTTTCTCTCTTAAATGAAATTGCAAATAAATAATGTTATAAAAAATACACTAAATTGAAAGAGTCGATGGTGGCATACTTATAATATCACTTATAATAGATATGTTAAAATTTTGAAATAAAACAAAATCACGAAGTTGGTGCCCTTCAACAGCCATATCATTCTTAAATATGACATGTAGATGAGCTGTCTTATTCTTTTACATTGGAATGCGTATAAGGTGATGGCTTTTGTTATATTATGAAATGATTTAAATGTAGGAAAGTAAACGGATTGCTATCTCCTAAACTCCAATCCAATCTGCCTTAAAACTCTGTGTTACTCTTGGCTATCTGCAGCAGTATAGGAACAAACACATCAAACAAAATTGTTGTTTGTACAACAATAGTTGATGATACTAAATTAAAACGGGACAAAGCAGAATCTTATGCTTTAGGTGTCTGTCTTATCTCCTCCGAGTCAGTGATAAAAAGGGGTCAAATCTTTTAGAGAGGGGAAGAAAAAGATGATGCTGCTTCAATGTTCACTGCATAAAGGTGAAATCTTTTTCATTTTCTGGAGTCAAAATCATGTGTTTTTATTTTCTCTAAGGGTTATCGAACTGATTGTGTTTGTTCGTAATTGGGAAAACTGCAGCGAGGAATCTGAGAGCTTTAAGGCCTCAGATCTTTGCTTTAACTACTCATTTTTGTACTACCGCTGCTGCTGAGCTTTCTTCCAAGCCCCGTAATCCTCCGGTAATCTTGTTGTTCATTTTCTCTGACTCTCTGTTTGGCTTCCTAGAAAACTTTTTGCAAGCTTTATGCTCCGTTCGGTCTCTCAGAAATGTACCCTTTCAGGAAAAATACTTTTGTCATGCCTAGAAATAATTTTGTGATGTTTCATTTCATTTCATTTATTTTTATTTATTTCTCTCGCACTCTTTGAGGTAAAATCCCCTTTTTCTCGTTTTGGGTTGAACTGACTGAAGTTCAAAAGTTTGAAAATCTTCATCTTGTTGCTTTTTCTCTCTTCGTAATTATTCTTTATTATTTTCGGTTTTATATGTGCAATTTAAGTATAATCTTGTCCATGACGTATTCCAGCAGAGGGTACCCAATCTTATAGGCGGGACATTCATTGATTCACAGTCGTCTTCAACTATAGATGTCATCAATCCTGTGAGTATAAGGAGCACAAAATTTTTGTTTCCCCTGCTTTAGCTTATGAATTCATGTACTGTGGTTGATTATTCTTTTTTGAATATTTAGCTGATTTACATTTTGGCCATAGGCCACTCAAGAGGTTGTGTCTCAAGTTCCTTTGACAACAAATGAAGAGTTTAAGGCAGCAGTGTCTGCGGCAAAGAACGCTTACCCATCATGGCGTAGCATGCCCATCACAACCCGTCAACGTGTTATGTTTAAGCTCCAAGAGCTTATCCGCAAGAACACTGTATGTTTTTGTTGTATTTTTTCTACTTGTTTTAGTTTAAATCTTTGCATTTAAATGCTTTGATCACAAGCATTGATGAGCTTTTGCAGGATAAGCTTGCAATGAGTATCACTACAGAACAAGGGAAGACTTTGAAGGATGCACAAGGAGATGTGTTCCGTGGACTAGGTTGGGTCATGTTACGTCCCCTTTTATTTTGATCTTTCCTTTTTTTGAAATTCTCCTCTTTTAGATGACTTCAATCAGTTGATGTGCTTTCTCAATTTGCCTTTTTTTGATATAGAGGTGGTGGAACATGCCTGTGGAATGGCAACTTTGCAAATGGGGGAGTATGTCTCTAATGTATCAAATGGAATTGACACATATAGCATAAGAGAACCACTAGGCGTGTGTGCCGGGATTTGTCCTTTTAACTTTCCTGCAATGATTCCCTTATGGGTAAGCCTTCTGCACTCTTCTCAGAAAATTAAATTTTCACTTAGAGCAGAGTTCACAACTGCCTCTGCGTCAGTATACATGGAAAGCTTGTTACTGCTGGGATTGAGTTTTGGTGTTTTATGTTTGATATGTGGAAAGAGTTATCTCGGCTTGCTTATAACTGTATCCCTGAATTGAAGCTGATTATTTCTGTTGATACTATATTTTCAGTGCAAAGAAATGGCAAAAATGAACTAAATTCTTAGCATAAACTCTTTTTTCTTTTGTTCAGATGTTTCCTATTGCGGTTACATGTGGCAATACCTTTGTTTTAAAGCCATCTGAGAAAGATCCAGGTGAGTTTTAACTTTTGAATACTCATACGTACGAAGAAGTGGAGTGTTCCGTTTAACTTTTTAACTTTTTTGTTTCTACGGTTAAGGCATTTAATTGTTGCTTGTGATCATGTGCTGTGTTCTCAAGAATTTATTATGTTTGTGGCTTCTCACCAGGGGCTTCTATCATACTTGCTGAGTTAGCAATGGAAGCTGGATTGCCTAATGGTGTCTTAAATATTGTCCATGGGACCACTGTATGCACTTACTTTCCAATGTGCTTATGCTCATTCATGTTCTCTCTCTCTCTCTCTCTCTCTCTTTTCTTTGGCTTTGTTGGCACTTTTTACGTCTTGTCAAGAAAGAAGAAGTTGACTCTGCAATTGATTTAACTTTGACCTTTGATTTGAACCACTTTTATGAATCAAAATACTTCTGATTGAGGCTTGCCTCCACTAGAATGATAAGATTTCCATTCTATTTAAGAGACAAGCTTGTAGTAATTTTATGAGCATTTGTTCTTGGTTTTCCTGCATACTGTGCATAACACTTGAAATTTTTGATATGCTTCATTTTTCAACAGGATATTGTTAATGCAATTTGTGATGATGAAGATATCCGAGCTGTATCGTTCGTTGGTTCAAACACTGTAAGTAATTGTTCGGTGAACTTGGCATGTTCCACTTAGTAAGCCATCATTATGCAAATGATCATAATTATGCAAGTAGGGTATTTCTAAGTGGCACAATGTTGTCTTTTACTAGGGCATTTGCTTGCAGACATGCATAATCACACAATTTTGGTAGAACTTATCCTCAGATCACTGTTGAAAAAGTGCAGTGGCTTTCATAGCATGCTATGAATTGACCTCATGACTAACTATGTTCTTAAAAATATTTCATTTTATATCATCAATCCTCCAGTTGCATGTGTCACCAAGTCTAGGAGCATTCTTGGTCAGTTAAGTCAGTACTATAGCCATCCATACCTTATTGCTTACGTTGCTCAAATGATTCTCACCCTTTGGTTTTGTTGACTTGTCCAAAGGCTGGCATGCACATTTATGGGAGAGCATCAGCTAATGGAAAGCGTGTTCAAGTAGTTGCCCTCCTTTCTCTCTGTCATTACCTTTCTGTTTAAAGCACCATGATGGCCTTCGGCTGAAAGTCAAAACTAATTGGACCAATCATTTTTTTCTGTTTAGTCAAACATGGGTGCCAAAAATCATGCAATTGTCCTCCCTGATGCAAATATAGATGCTACTTTAAATGCTTTGGTTGCTGCTGGTTTTGGGGCTGCTGGACAAAGGTGTATGGCACTAAGTACAGTTGTTTTTGTTGGAGACTCACAGTCATGGTAGTACACTTGTCTCTCTGTTTCAATTTCTGGAACTTTAACTTCCATTCATCTTTTGCACTTTCTGTTGTAAGGTTAAAACTTGCGAATCAATTTTTGAACTTATTCTTATTCATTATTTGGGGATTTGATCAGGTGACAAGTTCCACATGTGTTTTTTTTTTTTCATTTCTGTTACTTTTATTTTTAAGCAAAAATCTGAGGGAATATTTTCTGTATCTGTTCTTAGTGGTTTACTCATATTGTTCTTAAATAGCATACTCTATGTTAAGTTTGCAGGCTTAGTAGTCTAGTAACTCCTTGCTGTTTTTCTCTTCTTGAGGAATAGTTTCTTTTACACCATTCTGCTACATTTTAGTGAGCCACAGTAGTGGAGATTATTTGATTTAATAAAGATCTTACTCTTCATTTTGCATTTGACTCAGGGCACACATGTTATAAATTATGCAAAGCTTTAGATGTCATTTTGTTACAGGATAGTTGACAATATAAAAAATGATTGTGTTAGGAGAAGTGTTACATTCACCTTTAACCTTAACCAGGTTGAATAAATTGGTGGAACTCGCAAAAGGTCTTAAAGTAAATGCTGGAACAGAACCTGATGCGGACCTTGGTCCAGTGATTAGCAAACAGGTATGTATAAGTTTTAACTTCAATAGATCCACATTAGCAATTTTTTTAACTAATTTCGATCTGGTCTGCCTTAACTTTGTTATAATTATTAGTATAGTATGATTCTGCAGTGGAAATGGCTATTCCTTCATATCTAACTTCGCTGCCATTTATGTTTTTTTTTTTTTCTCATTTTGTATCCACAGGCCAAAGAACGAATTCATAGATTAATTCAAAATGGTGTTGAAAGTGGTGCGAGGTTACTGCTTGATGGGAGAAACATAGTGGTAATATTTGTCTACTCAAACTATATTACTTTGTAATTAAGTTCTGGGATTCCTTTTCCGTATTAGGAGGGAGAGTTTAGTTCATTTTCTATCTGTGGCACTCAATATATTTCCCAGGTCAGGAATATATCATAATTCGCTAATATTTCAGAAATAGTTGGAAGCCACTACACATTATTTTGAATGTTCAAGAGTCGAGAGAACCTGTCGTTAAAAAGTTGTCTGTATCTTCATATTTGTTATATCAAGATAACATGTTGCTTGCGTGAATTTTTCTTTATATTTAAGCTGAACAGGAATTTTTTTTTTATATAGATTTCATATTCTACGTCAATGATTTGTTTATATGGTGACAAACAGGTTCCAGGGTATGAGCATGGCAATTTTATAGGTCCCACCATCATATCAAATGTCACAGCTGACATGGAATGTTACAAGGTATCCGGATCCTTCCCTTATGATATAGATTATCTAAAGAAACTAGATTAAATTTGTAATTTCCAAGTAGATGAAGTACATAACGCCTCAAATCTGACTTTTTGTACCTTGAGCTTTGTAGGAGGAAATCTTTGGTCCTGTTCTCGTTTGCATGGAGGTCGGTTGAGTACTGCTTTTGTTTATGTGATTAGGCATCTAATTATGTTGGAATTGTTTAACATGTCCTTAATCCTCTTACTAACTTCCAGGCTGACAGCTTTGAAGAAGCCATCAACATTGTGAACAGAAATAAGTACATTCTCAACCATAAGTTATCAGTAGCATAACTTTTATATTTGCTGTATCCATTGATCTGTTCGACGTGTGCACAAATTTTTCAGGTATGGGAATGGAGCTTCAATATTTACTACATCAGGTGCAGCTGCGAGAAAATTCCAAACTGAAATAGAGGCTGGACAGGTAAAATTAAAGAACCAATAATGCTTTAATCAAAGAATAGCTAAATCTGCAATTCCTTAGATTATTTTATTTTCCTTTTTGAGCCACAAGTTTTTACTGAACTTTTGTGCATAATTTATGGAAAATATTTTGACTTGACATGTTAGTTCTTCGGGAGTTTGCGAGGGAAGTTAGTTTGTGGGGTGACTTCCAGCAAAATTCTGGAACATTTGACATGATTCCCCTGAATGCAGGTTGGCATTAATGTTCCTATACCTGTTCCCTTACCCTTTTTCTCGTTTACGGGCAACAAGGCATCTTTTGCTGGAGATCTAAATTTCTATGGTAATGAGTTTCTCCCTGTTAACATCAAATTTGCACTTGTCTTGCTATTTATTGTTCGACACTGCACTAGTGGCAAAAACCTAGTCATACTAGTTTTAGAACATGAGAAACTGTGGAACTTCTATGGATTTCAGGCAAGGCTGGAGTCAACTATTTCACACAGCTCAAAACGATAACTCAACAATGGAAAGATTTGCCAGGGGGCAGTGGAGTATCTCTGGCAATGCCAACTTCACAGAAGTTATAGTGATCATAGCCTACTTGTAGTAAACTATCATCTTCAACTGGCTTCAAATAAAATCCAAGTTTCATGTCCCACCTTTGTTTTCATCAAACATTGCTCAGTGCTTTTGTAAATATGTCAGTATTTTGATTTTCAGTTTCGAAATAAATCAGATGCCTTTCACCATCCTTCTGTAATTCTCTTAGAAAACAAAGGTTAATTTTAAAATGTTTTTTGCCAAAGAACGAAATCACAATTTGGTTGTCCACAAAAAGTTTGGACCTTACTCATGGTTCATCTACAAATCAGTCATGAGTTTCTTGATTTAAAGAGTTTGCTTTGCTGCAACATTGATTATTACATAGTCCACCTAAATTGTGGATTGAGCTATTCTTGGAACACCAAAATAAAACTAAAGCAGTAACTAAAAACGTTCCTTATTTATTCAATACATTTAGCCTAATTACTATTAGAAAAAGCCTTGAAGGCTGAAATCCTTAGCTTAATTTTAGGTCGTAATCAACTGTAACTTTGATATATCTAACATTCTTTTTGCTGCTTGTAAATAAATTTCAATAGCATAGTGCATATATTTTGACAAAAGACTTGCAACTTGCATGATATGTGGTTTAGTTGTAGTTAGGAACATCAAACAACCTATCAAATTTCTGTATAACATTTCATCAACCTTCTCAACTCCATCTTCTTTGCAGAATTTCTCTTTCTGATTCATTGGAGTTATAATTGACTTACACTTCTACATGTTAAGTTTTTTGAGAACTTCCTTTGAATATTTTTATTGGTGTGCAAAAATTTCATGTTGCTTATGTAGTATTTGTTCATGCTAAGGACGAATCATCTTCCCAAGATGTCAAGTAAATCATCCACATAGAGAGATATTACATGTTATTGATCATTAACTTTCCTGACATATAAAGTAAATTCACTAAGACTTGTTCAAAACCTAAGTTCAACAAGTAAGCATCAATTCTATTATATCACGCCTTTAGTACTTGTTTTAAATCATAGAGAGCATTTTTAGTAAATAAACCTAGCTAGTTATCTTATCCTTTTGGTTGTTTAACAAAAATTTATGCCTCCAAGTATCCATTTGGAAAGGTTAACTTGACATCTATTTGATATATGATCCAACCCTTTTATGCAATACGAGCTAGCAATGGTATCTAACCCAGTAATTGGAGAAAATGTTTCAGAAAAGTCCACCCCCAAATATTTAAGTATATCCCTTCACAACAAGCCTTGTCTCGTATATAGAATCATTAGGACTGAGTTTGGTCCTCATGTACACCCACTTGGCTCCTTTAGTTTTCTTATGATCAGGTCTATACACCAGCGCCTATATTTGATTTTTTTCAATCATCTTAAGCTCCTCCTCCATTGCAGTGACCCATTTTTATCTCTTGTAACTTCGTCAGATCCAATGAGCTACATTACAGCAACATTACACCTTCAAAAAAGTTAGAAAGAGATATGATTCCTCTGACAGGTGATCATCAATATTCTCATTCTCCTCTTGAGGTTGAAATTTAAACTTCTTATCATTTTTTCAACTCTAGTTAAATGATTCTTGGAATTAAACATCTATACTAATTATCGACTTTTTCTTTATGTTAAATAGATTATGTAGGCTTTTAAAATTGAGCAGTAAACTACAATGATCCCTAGTTTTACTTTCTTGTCAAATTTGTCCTCATAACTTGATGAATATAAAAGAAATGAACAATGAAATATTTTTTAGATTAAATACTTTTGGTTTGTACCCATAACAATATAGGCAATTTTCACATAGCTTTTGTTGGCAATCTATTCAAAGAAATGTTGTATTTGTAGCTTCACCCTATAATCTCTTTAGTAGTTTCTTTCTCATGTAATAAGCACCTTATCATCTCCATAATAATTGTTTTTATTTTCCCTCCATTATCATGTTCTGTTGTGGCGTATATATGGTAGTTAGTTGGTATTCAATGCCTGCTTATTCACAAGATTTGTTAATTTTTTTAGTTATACTTTGTTCCATTATTAGACCTAATCACCTGTAATATGCATCTACTTTGAGTTTCTATTCAAGCTTTAAACTTCCATAAAATGTAACCAATCTCATATTTATACTTTATGAAGTACACAACATATTCTTGTATAATCATCAATGAAAGCGGTATAAAAATTACTACCTTTCAATGATGTTGTTTTGGAGGTCCTCACATTAGTAGGAACTAATAAAAATTATTACCATTCAATGATGGTGTTTGAGGTCCTAACATTAGTATGAACTAACTGCGGCTTTTGTGAAGATCTCTAGGCCTTATTTTGAAGGAAAGGAAACCTTACTTATTTTTCGTATTGGTACTTATAGACTTTATGTAGCAGCTAATAATCAAAAAAATTTACTAATTTCAAGAATATATAACATATCTTAAATTAATTTCAACCTTTGTGACTCTCCATTATTACTATTCCTATTCCTTTTACTACAAGATATGCTCTATTTTTTATTCTTACTTTAGAAATGGCAGTCTTGTCAAACTCTCTGAAGCGCTAATGATCATATGTCATATGGTTTACATAACTAACATCAATGAGGTAATGATACAAAACAGTGCACGGAAGAGATAAGTAATACGGTGTACAGAGAGAATAAAGGATACAAATTGTAAAAAAATAGAGAAGGGAACATAGTATAGGACTATGGTGGGAGAAGTAACTAAAATAGGAGAGTCAAGATCGGAGGTGGTATTTGAGATCAGTGGTAAACTTTTCTTCTCTCTAGTAAAGATTCTTCTTCAATCTCCTTATTATCCTCTTAATCTTCTTATCTTCTCTTCTTACTTCTTAATTCTTTTGTTATTAATTATGAATCATACCTGGTTGGGCCGGCTGTGCTAGGCCCAGGTCCATTTACACAAGTCCACGGCCCGTTCGGCCCATCAGGTGTTAGACTCTCATGCAAACACAAAGATCTACGTAAACCTAGCATCCACAACATATATAAGGTACTATTCTACCATGATTGAGGTATGAGATTACAACCCTACTTTTCTCTACTTTCAGCAGCCAAAACCTACACCAAAAAGACTGACTTGAGCGTCGGAGGGGCCTCCCGGGAGCAAACTCTCGGCCTGCCTTTATTGTTTTACAGGTATTCCACAGTCGAAGTCGCATAGATCATGGATCAGAACAACGGCGTTCAACCTCAGCAGAATCCGGCTGAACCAATACCAATTAACTTTTGTTGTAGGTATTGGTGGTTTGACATGATGATATGAATAACTGCTTGTCCTTAATTAATTTATAAAGAATTAATTACTGAGCTGAGTATTCGGGAGTCAAAAATTTGTTAATTTGAAGAGGTTTTTTTTGTTTTGAATTATTTGATTTATTATTTATTAGATCGTGAATTTGGATGAATTTCTTTTCGTTTTCAATAATTCATGGAAGAATGAATCGAGGAATCCCCTATGAATGTATCAGTTACAAGAACAAGAAAAGGCCTTATGATAGTTAATATGGGTCCCTACCACTTTCTTTTGATTTATCCTTTATATAAGTAGAAATCAAAATCATGAATTCGACGTTTTTACATATCTAATTTATAAACAATTTCTGGATTATTATATGATGATTTGAAACTTTCCATATATACAAAAGCAAGCTTATTTGTAACTATTTCCTCCACCATCTTCGCTAAAATTGTAACAATGAAAATAGGCAAGGAAATTTGGATTTCTTTTTTAAATTTAAGCAAGAGAATGAAGATAATAAAAGGATTAAAGGAAATAGTTACAAATAATCTTGCTAAGCAATCATCTTTGAATTAGAGTTACAAGGTTTCAAGTTGTCAATATGGCAAGCAAGCAAGAATTCCATTTCAAAAATCATCCTAGAGTATAAAAAGAAGCTGCAACTCATCCACACTGATCTCACAGGACCGTAAAGAACTCCTTCACCTAAAGGAACTAAATATTACATAATCTTTATTGATGACTTCACTCATATATGCTACATTTATTTTCTTAGACTTAAATCTGGAATTGCTGGCATGGATATTCAACTAATGGATTGAGAATCAAAGTAGTTGTACCATCCAAATATTAAGATCTGATAATGGCAATGAGTATACTTCAAACCAATTCAATCAATTTTGTGAGGAAGCTGACATTAAGCATCAACTAATAGCCCCATACACTCCACAACAAAATGGAGTGAGTGAAAGGAAAAATAAAACCATCTTTGAGATGGTAAGATGCATTGATGTATGAGAAAGGTTTGTTTAAGGAGTACAAGGTTGAAGCAACAAATACAATAGTGTTCTTGTTAAACAGGCTTCCTATAAAGTCTGTGAATGAGAAGACTCATTTTGAGGCATGGTATGGGTTCAAACCAAATCTGAAAAATTTAAAAATGTTTGGTTGTTTGTGTTTTACTCAAGTGCCACAGGTTAAGAGGGACAAACTTGATAAAAGGGCTTAACCTGACACTTTTATAGGCTACAAGAATTCCTCTGAAGCATATAGAATTTTTCAACCTTAATTTGGAAAATTTTCTAATTAACAGAGAAGTTGTGTTCATAGAGGATAGAAAGTGGAACGAAAATTTAGAAAATGAAGGAAAAAGCTTCAATCAATCAATTTACAACCTAACGAAGATGATGTTGATGACCTACCGGTTAGAGGAACCAGATCACTTGCAAACATCTAATACTATTTTGTTTATTGAAAGTACAATTGCAATCATCTTTCGCCAATAGAAAATATTACAAGATAATTAAAGACCATTCTTGAACGTGGGAAGAAGAGAATGGCCTAGCATGACAAAGAAGAGCTTGTCAAGCTAGCCAAGGCAACTTGCCTGAATAGCTATATTATTGTTGTGATATCTGAAAATTAAACACAACCCGTACAATTGCATTGAGCTGCGGGCAAATCGTCCTTGGCTACCAAACAAGACTCTCATTTTCATGTTATACCTCTCTTCCTTTGCATTCATTCCTTGCTAAGCTATAGTGCCAATACTAGCTTCTAATGTCCCTTTTATTGTTGGTGTTTTTTAATGTGGAGAAGACGCTCTCAATTTTTATTGAATAGAAGCTTGTCTATTTATACATTTTTTTTCTAACTAAAATTTAAAAATAAGATAACATCTAATCTAAATCAGCATAAATAAAATTTGAACTAAAAGAAAATATTCTGATAATATCTTTGACTGTTTCAAAGTCACATGTTCAACACTCCTTCTTGACTTTGATACTGCAAACTCCAAGCATCTTTTTTTTCTTTTTCGTTTGTGCTCCCATAATTTCGCTGTTAGGCTAGGCATGATGCTGCAAATAACTCCTCCTCCTCAAGTTGATCGTTTACAGCTTGTTTGGTGCCTCTCACTTTTTGTTGTGGGTGATTTTTTTTCTTAATGTGGGCATGGTAGATATGAATCATCTTTGTTTCTGTTGTTGTTGTTGTCGATCTTCTTAAAACTCTTGTTTTTGTCTCCTCCTGAATTTTTTCCTCTTCTTTGTGCATCCTGACTTGAGTCATTGTAGGATTTGTTGGCAAATCCGGAACGTCGACGTCTTCATCTACAACTTCCCACAAGTCATTTGCTTCAATAAAGGCCTCCATTCGAACAGCCCAACTTAGATAATTTCTTTTTTGATTTGTGGTATGGGAAAGCGTAAAATGAGTTATGGGTTATAGGTTTGTAGGCTTAGAGGTCCCTTAAAATCAAGAGAGTTCTGATACCAATTATTGGTTTTTTTTTTTATGTGGAGAAGACTTTCTCATTTTATTGAGTTGAAGCTTGTCAATTTATACAGTTTTTCTCTAACTAAAATTCAAAAATCAGATAACATTTAATCTAAATCAGCATAAAATAAAATCTGAACTTAAAGAAAAAAAATATGATAATTTCTTTGACTGTTTCAAAGTCACATGTTCAACATCATCATTCGTGACACAAGTGCGAGCATTTTTTAGGTTAACGGGATACTATTGCCACTTTATCAAGAAGTAAGCATCTATAACGAGCCCTCTGACTGAATTGTTACAAAAAGATGGATCTGTGTGGAATGAAAAAGCACAAAATGCTTTTGTTCAACTCAAGCAAGCATTAACTGAAGCCCCTGTACTGTCACTGCCCAATTTTGACGAACTTTTTGTGTTAGAAATAGATGCTTCGGGTTTAGGAATTGGTGATGTTTTGTCCCAAGATAGAAAACCAATAGCTTAGTTATTCACCACTTCATCATCGAGACAGACCACCACAGCTGATTTAACTAACAAGTTATTCAAACACCGGAGCAAGAAGCATGGTTACCTAAGTTGTTATGGTACTCTTATACCATTGAATACAAGCCTAAAAATACAAATCAAGCCTAAAAATACAAGCCTTGTTATTTTCTCGTTTCTTACATATTTTTTGTATTGAAACCTGGAAATAATTGTTCATTGGCTCTGTAAATTTGGTGACATTCATAGTGTTGAATATATATATATGTTGACAGAGTAATATTATTGTGTGCGGGTTCTTAAATATTCTATAAGGATATTTCAAAATACTTCCTTTCAAACAACATTTTAACATATTAAATTATGAATCCTTCTATCTCTATCAAACAATAATTTTCTAATATTACATTCATTTACATTCTAGAATACTTCCTTTCAAACAACATTTTAACATATTAAATTATGAATCCTTCTGTCTCTATCAAACAACAATTTTCTAATATTACATTCATTTATATTCTAGTCTATTATAAATCATTCTATTCTGTTTCATTTTATTAAAAACATTACATCCAACCAAACAGAACATTAAACCCGAACTGAACTAAATAAACTTAGCTCAAATTAGTAATTGATAACAATTATTTTAAATTATTAA
>JANZXV010000211.1:29431501-29454843 GCA_027576455.1 Erythroxylum roigii | reverse complement strand
AAACGTGATCATCAATCAGAACACATACTAGCCTTAATTCATTATTGTTCCACCAATAATGATCGACCAGGGACAGTATAGAATAGTGTTATAACGCTTATGGTTTTACTATCAAGTCACATACTTAATGACATAAGTCTAATACTATTCACGGAATGTAAATCACATTACATAAACGAAATACATGCATATATGAATGGAATACCTCATAATATGTTATTAACAAATCATAATGTTAATACATGAATCACAAATGTTCATTGGCCTAGGGCACACTACTAACAGAAAATAGTCAATGAGGCAGTAGGCGGCGCAAATGTGTGTGAGTGTGCTGCTGAGAAAGACAAAAAATAGTCAGATCAAGCGTGGTTTTGGGCTGGTGGCAGTGTGAACGAGGGAGAGAAGCTAGCTGCGTGATGTGTAGAGCTGGCGGTGGCATGAGGCAGGTGTGCGTGGACCAAGGGAGGAATAAATACACATCAAGTTATCAAGTTGAAAAAGCTGTTGTGTGGCCTGGAGGGGGGCTGTGTTGTTGGTTAGCTGGTGGAGACGTGCGTGCTTGGCTGGGAGAGAAGAATAAAAACACCTAGAAGAAGTCTTGCGGATGGAGCTGTGCGTGAAGGTTATTTGCAAGTGTGTTGTGTAGCGTGGAGAGGCAACAACTGTGCGTGGAGATAGGAGTTGGGTGAGTGCGTCAAGGCTAGAAAATTAGAAGAGAAAAAGGCTGGTGCGTGGTGCTATGTGAGTGGTTTTGAGGGGTTGTGTGTGAGACGTTGTTGGTATGTGATTGGTTTGTGAGGTGTGTTGTGTGTGCAGCGTGCGTGAGTGAAGAGTGGAGTGTTGGTTTGTGTGTAGGCGTGAGTTAGAGGCTAGGCGTGGGTTGCATGGCTTTGGAAGGAGTTGAAGGGCTGTGTGTGAAGTCGTTTGTGTGGACAATCATAAGAGGCGTCTGGACAAAGAAGGGAGAAAAAAATCCAAGCCCTTATCTTCCACAAATTCAAACAACATTCCCACCTTTATGGCTGACCACCGAAACTCAACATTACCAGCATCTTCAATCAATTTTTGTAGCTAATTTATCTTAATCCTTCGGTTCAATAGCAAAGGCAGAAGCTTGGAATTTTATAGGGGAGTTTAAACTGCATTTACCTTCCAACTATTTAATTATTTAGTAATTCCTAAGTCTTAGGATAACTATTTAATTATTTGGAGTTGCGTTTGATTATATTTTTGAATTGGAAGATTTTGTGACTGGATTAATGTTTAGCAATTGATATTGTGTTGATTTTGGGTTTAATTTCATTACTTTGTTTTGGGTCAAAACTTTGTATTGAGATTTTAGCGAAATTGGTGATTATTCAAGATGACTTGAATTATTGGATCATTATATCTATCGCTAGCATTAATTATGTTTTCTTAAATATAGTGTACAAATTGAGTATTAGTTTTAGTATCCTTGGTTCTATTTTACTATTCTGGTGGCAGTTAATAGATTAGAATTTTGGAAAATAGTTTTGTAACAATTTGAGGTGGCTCACTTGTTAGATTACAAGCTTGATTATAACTCTTGATTCAATTGTTTTGACTCTAATATCTGTTGAGAAATGATTGCCTGCATTGTTGAACTGAAGGGTTGTTTTTATCATTGTTAGTTAATTGCGTTTTTCTTCTTATTTCATTTACTTATTATCATTTCAAATCACTCATTTTAATTTTAAAATACTAAAAACAAGTCTTTAGTGTTTATTTCAATTCATTGCAAACTTTAGCGGTAATTGTTCAAATCAAACCCCATTTCATAGTTTAGGTTGCATTACATTTAGATACCTAGGAAATTAATTTCATTTTTTGGTTCTTCAAAGAGAACAACTCGAGGTTGCGCTATCCTTGGTGTTTGTAACGTTTTTTAGTTCCAAAAATGAATGAGAAAAATGGAGCCCCCTTGTTTGGATGATGTGAGTGTTATGTTTTCGTTGGTTTTGGCTCCTCACCTGATTGGTGCGTGAGTAATCAAATGAGTTAGAATGAACAACCCCTCATTAATGGATGGAACCCTCCTTTGGTGAACTTCCCAGCCCCACTTGGTATGTGTCTTGTGCGTTAATGTTGGAGAGTTGCCAATAAAGAGTGAATGGAAAGTTGCTTGGTGGTTGTAGAGAGTGTGTGCGTGAATGTGAGGGATGAATAATTAAATTAATGAGTGGCCCCCTTGTTTCTTTGTAACGCCAGCCACCTGGAAAATTCAGTGAGTCCTCCCTCCAATGATAGCTGATTGTGGGTCCATGAAATAATGTTGAGAGCTCCCCCACTTTTGTAGCTTTGTGCGTCATTCCCTTTGCTTGTGTCCTCCCCAATGCTTCCAACGTGAATGGCCTTTTGTCTTCTTTCCTGGTGAAGTCACGTTCATGCATGTGTGGTGGAACCATTTTGTAACACTCCCCAACAGCCTAGTGCGTGGTCCCCTCTTTGTAACATGATTGTTGGATTTTTTATCAAGTTTTATTTCTTGGTCTTTGCTTCATGGTCCACCATTTTTTTGTTGCTTCCTTTTTATTCTTCCTCGTTCTCTTCACCAACTGCAACTGCGTTAATTTCCTTTGGCCTCCAACAGCTGCTGCATCACATTTTCTTCCTCTTGCTACAACTCCAGGCCACCAGTTGATTCAAGTTTTCTCCAGCTGGTTCATTCACGTCTTCATCCACTAGCTGCTTGCGTGATTCAGTTTTCATCTCCGCCTCCAATCTCTGTCTTTTATCCACGCCTGCTTTGTTTTCTTTTGCTCAAACCCCCCTGAAATCACGCAACCCAGCTTCCTGTCTCAGTTTCCACGCAAGACGCCTCCTCTTGATTTTGTTCCTTTTTATTTTCACGCCTCCCCCAAACGTCTGTTTATTTTCACGCTAGTCTGCTTAATTTGCGCTATTGTCCAATTTTTGACAATTTTCTTTCACAATTTTCCTTGTCCGTTTATATTAAATCAGCAGACCTTCTTCATTTTTCGTCCATGCTTCAGCCTCGTGTCTTGTAGTTGATTATTCCTCATCCACGCTATTCACCTTGTGCTTCCATTTTACTGGTCCACCTGTTGCTCTTTTTAGCCATGCGTGATTTTTCCTCCTCCAAAACCTGTTGGGTCTCCACGTGTTGCCTCCAACTGATTTGCTGCCTTTGTAGCTTGTTTCACGTCTCTTGCTGATTGATTTGGACTGCTATGCGTTTCTGTTTTGGACCGAAAATCAAGCGCATTTTTTACAAATTAAACAAGACAATTATAAATGCAAATTTAGGCATACCAAGCAATTTAGCAAGAAAAATATATATATAACCCAATAATTAATCCAGAAATTAAGGAAAAATATTATTAATTCTAATGATAAAAATGCATCCAACAGTATAATTGTCACAATAATTGAAAACTTTCGTATCAATCACACTGTCTAACTTTGATTGTGAGATAAACATGACCAAGACTAATTGCTTCTTATGAACAGGAGAAGAACTCTCTACCAAGAAAAACTAAATATGAAAATCCCTAAATTACAACTAATTAATTTGTTGCCTTTTGTTACCATATAGAATTAATGAATAAAAAGTGAGAAAAGAATATGGAAATCAAAATCATTAGTGAATAGATTGAACAACTTCAGTTTTTAGCAATGAAAGTGAAACCGAAAGTTGTGATCTAGCTTGATCAATTCTATGAGTAATTAATCTTAGTAAGACCTTCTGAGATGGAGTCTCCTTGGTGAAGTCATTTAGTCCCTTAGAAAGAATGAGTGGGGTCCTCATTGACTAATATGGAGAAAGAAGTAATACAAACAGAACCATGAATCTAAGTAACAACTGTTCTAGAAAGCCAAATGCAATTAGGAAATCCAAGATAAATCTCCAATTCACATAATCAAAATCCGTCCTAAATTCCACACTTATTAAGCAACTCCTCATCCATCTCTTACGTTTGTACCCCTTAAAGAGATCTTGAACCAAGATTAAATTATCACCAACATTCCTACCTTTTATAAATGCCCCTTAACTTTTACTCACGATAGTTTCTAGTGAGATTTTGAGCCTGTTAGCAAGCATTTTAGAGATAATTTTGTAGACCACATTGTAGCGAGAGATGGACCTATAATCATTCAAGGATTCAGGATTACGAGAGATGGACCTATAATCATTCAAAGATTCAGGATTATGTTTCTTAGGAATAAGACAGACAAAAGTCTTGTTTAATTCTTTGAGCATAAAACCTGAGGAGAAATTTTCCAAAATAGGCTTGGTGATCAAATTCCCTATGAGATGGTAGGTGCTTTGAAAGAAAAAAATATTAAAGTCATATGGACTAGGTGACTTTTCAAGTTTAAGGCTAAACAAAGCATTTCTAACATCCATTTCACTGAAGGTCTCGAAAAGAAGATCTTTTAATCCTAAGGGATTGAGTCATTGATAAGATTTTGAGCTCTAGTAAGTGTGAATTAGACTGGCAGGGAGTACATATGAAATCTTATGATTGACACTAGAGTTTTTATGTCAATATTTTTATCAATGGTTATACCATCTATAGCCTTTAAAGAGCAGATTTTGTTAATGCTTCACCTATATAAGATCGAGTTATAGAAGTACTTGGTATTTTTGTCACCATCCTTGAGCTAGTTTACTTTTACTCTTTGCTTGAGTAAAGAGTTACAGTTATCAAGTGCTTGAGATAAAGAATTTTAAATCATTGGGAAATAGACAAGCTTATCAATGGATAGAGTATAATGCATTCCTAGCATTTGTAATAGCCAAATAAGTGCTCTTGATCTTTGCGGCATGCAACCTCTTGAGTTTCAATTTAACATTCTTAAGTTTCTTCACCACTTTGAAGGAATCATAACCATGGACTTAGATGTTTAGTACCCTTATGCCGCATCATTAAATCCTTCAAATTTAGCTTAAAAATTATTGAACCTAAATAGAAATTTCACATAACTAGTTCCAACGTTTAAGGATACATCTATAGGAGTATAATATAAGTAAATAGCTTGATTAAAATGTGTTGAACTAGATCTGAAATTAGGGACCCATAAAGGATTTACTAATGCTTGATATAACTTCCAATCATCCATCTGTTTCCCTATATATTACTCCATGTAAAATAAGGTCCCTTATAGCTCAAGTATTAAAGAAGAGAAAAGCTTGGAAAATTCTTCAAGCTATCATTCCTACTTCTACATCTTTGCCTATCTCCTTCAGACTCCTGGGAGAAAAGAGTGTATTTAAAATCTTCAGCTACCATCCAAGGCTTATTAATAGACTTCCCTAATCAAACTCAAAGTTGGAAACATAGACAAGGGTGATTTCAAGTTGTTAGAACCTAACCAGACCTCTAGTGAAAGAATTGATCAGATGCCAATTATTAAGTGATTTTATCTATATTGGGATTATATCCCACTATTACTCAACCAAGATGATAAGATTGATGCTTATATATGAATTCTCAACTATTTCTAATGATTGCTCTGCAATAATGGATCCTGATATCTTTTATATTTGTCTCCAATGTTCTAACTATAAAAATTCTTTTTGAATTTAGATAATCTTTGATTACTTTTTTTTTAGTAATTCATGCCTCTAGCATTCCATGTTAAGATCATAAGGAAGATTGAACCCTTTCTTCTTGGATTGTTACCTTTTTTTCTTCTAGTAATCATATTTATTTGTGGTTATGTCCCTAAGGCAGCTTCTAAGAGAGTTATCCTCTCAATTGTTCTTTTTGAGGTTCCAAGGCTTTCCTATTTTCCTCAGGGGTTATGTTCTCCCTCACTATAGAAACTTGCCCAAGTTATAAAGTGGGTTGGAGCTTAAGAAGTTCATCTACAACTCCTATTTAAAATGTTTTAAGTAGCTCACCATGTTCCCCTAAGCTCATGATAGGCAGAGTATCAGGTTGGTCAGTGTTTAGCTTAACTTGTATGCAAATTCTTACATATCCGACCCTCTTTACAATGGTTATCATTTCATCCAAATAGAGGAGTCTTTTAATTACTCTAGCCAAGTGACTCAACCCCTCAGTCATCTAACATTTAAGGGACAAGCCATGAAATCTAATCCAAAAAGGTATATGATTAAGATTTATTTTCTTTAAGCATATTCCTGATTCTAAAATCCATTACATACTACTTGAGTGTATAAAATTTAAGATATAAGTCATCTTCATTTAACAAAATACTCTCTAAACATGATTTTGACTAGTTGTTCATAGCCCAATGATGAACTACAGGGAAAGCCATCCTTTTATATGTAAAAAAAAATACACCAAAGTGTTTGTCTACTTTGTTGTTCATTATTAAAGTACTTTAATTGGGGGAGACAACTTTGGGGCCTTCAGGGGAAGAGGGGGTAATAAAAGTTTGTAAGTATCTTGACTTGTCAAACGTTGAGGGATCCCTAACTTCTTGACTCCAGATCCTCTTAGTAGCTAGAAGAGGAGGCTCATTGGGAGAAGCAGTGTTTTTTACAACCACATGCTCCACAGAAGACGTTGGATCCTTAGAAAAGAGAGAAAAGGAGAGAACATAATGGAAGAGAGGCATCAAAGGAAATGCTTAGAGACAACAATGAAGGAGAATTCTGATGAATGACAAAGGAATCTAACTAAACTCGAGGTAGGAAAAAACTCTTGCTTCTAACAATTAAAAAAACAAAAAAGCTTTAGGAAAGTTTGAAAGGGTAAAAAAGGAAATTAGAAAGAGGTTAGAGCAGTTTATCTCCCAAGCAATCCTCCCCCTGTTAAATTCAATATGTAGCTTTTTTAAAATGGGGAAATTGGAGTTAGATAAAATGTAAATATAATTGTGGAACATTATTTTATATGGTCAAACGAAATAAGAAATTTCTATTTTGAAAAAAAATTCCCATTTCATTTTCTTTTCAAATTAAGTAAGGAAGTTCAAAATCAAGTGATTTTGTTAGGAGACATATATAACTATATGCAAACATATAAATTGAAATGCAGTCTTTAAAAGTTTGTAGGATTCTTAAACTATTATATTGCCCTATAATTTTTATAATCATTAAGAACTTCTAAGTAATAATGTTGAAAATTGCTAGTGAATAGCAGTGATATATTTTGTCACTACTAATTACAAGAGTCATTTATAAAAAAAATGGCCTTCTATATATATATATTGTGAAAATCCATTAGAAGTAACGTATTATATCAAATCAAGAGACTTGATATAATCAATCTAAGTAAGGAATATTGAGCTTTTAACAAAAAGGCTTAATCTTAGTCTCTACTACGTCAAATGATTTTCTTACACTTGCTCACTCAAAGAATAAGTGTAAAGAAAGGAAGATGAAATGAAAATCAAACTTTACCTTATTTTAGATAGCTAATTATGAAGTATATGTAAGAAATTTTATCTTACACATAGATAAAATATAGATAAACAATAGGATCTTTAAAAAACATATGCATGTTGAAACTTATAAATTATTTTTATATTACATTTAAAAAATTTAAATGTTCTTTAACAGTTAATATTAAATGTTGTATCTTAAACAATTAGGTGTGTCTAATAGTCATTATCTCCCACTCACATATGATGGGTTTAAATGATCAGCATTCTGCGATTTCTCATACTTGTTTAATAACCAGTACAACTAGCATACCATGAGAGCTCATAGTCACATATTTGTTAAGAGTATATGACATCTTAATTATTGAATCGATCCTTGAGTAGATTTTATATGTTATACCCTAGGTCATCTTTGACAATTCAATCTCCTTTGATCACATTTATTTTATCATATCATAAATGTATTCAATTCTCTTACTCAGAGTTAGTGGCTTATTGAATTTAACGATGTACCTTAACATCAAAAGTCCTAATTAGGGTATTTAATAGGCACCTTAACCTCAAGGGTCTCACGCATCGTAAGCTGAGATCTGATAACTTACATTAATCCCTTTATTGTCATATTTTCATATATGATTTGAGTCATGTGGTATGGTATTGACTTATATTTACTTTGTTTTATGATCTTTCTTTTACAAAAATATGTAGTTCAAATATACTAAATGTTTAATTTGAGTTCAGTTATCTACTCTAAATAGAATTTTTCAAAACTTGCATCTAGCAACTTAAGACAGATATAGTGATCATCTAATCACTTTATGCCTACTTCCTCATAATTTTAGGTGGCAATTATGGTTTAAGTTTCTCTCTCTCAATTATCACGTAGATAATAAACTTTAAGTATATCTCATCTTTAGTGACCACAAATCGGCAATTTCCTATATGAGAAAGTCAATCTCTGATCTATTTTACATGCTTTTGATTCATATCCATAAATATATTTATACAAAATAAACAAATATATTTATGAATCAAGTATTATACAATGTATGATGTCCATCAGACAATCTCTTTTAAATATGACATTACAATAAATGAACATACAAAGTGAAATGTTTCCTATTACATTTTAATGTCTACGTAAGCCTAGTGACTTCATATGCCCAATACACAAATCTCAAGAAACTGGCTTTATCATTGGATCTACCACCATATCTCGTGCAGACATATATTTCATTTTCACTTCTACTTATGCAATTATATATTTCACGTAATTGTATTTGGTGTTTGTATGCTTGGTTTTACAATAAAATTTGGGATCTTTTGTATAAGTGATTGTTACTTGACTATCACAATTGATAATTGCTGGATAAGTTTCGCTTTTAATAACTCCTAGATGAACCAAGAAGCATGGAAGTAAAGCAGCTTCATGTACTGCTGTTGAAAGCGCTACAAATTCAACTTCCATCGTAGACAATGCAATGTAAGATTATTTCTTACTTTTCCAAAATATTGCTCCATTGTAAAATAAGGAAAAGGAAATAAATCCAGAGGTAGATTTTCTTTCTACCTATAATCACGTGTTGTGTTAGGTCTTCTCCATGTACCATGTGCATATTGAATAACTGCACTAACATAAGGATGAAACGTCTCATCGATGTTACAATACGGAGAAATCTGGGCATCCTTTAAATAATTGACATTCTCTTGAAAAACAAATTTTCAAGCATCAGAGGCTTATATACAAATACCTATACATAAATGAATTATTTTACTAACACAGCAAGGAGCCTTGCTTTTAGAATATAGCTCACAACTCTATTTAATTAAATTTATTTACCTAGAAACATATTTCTAATTTAATTTAACATCTAAAGATTTTTTTTTTGAAATTAACATCTAAAGAATTTTGATTCAATTAGAAACTTGTTTCTATTGGTATTGAATATTTTTAATGTTAATTGAATTAGGAACTTATTTCTAATTCTTATTACTATTGAACTAATAAGCTTATTTTATGTGTGTGTGTGTGTGTGTTTTATTATGACTTAAATCAAGTAGAAACTTATTCTAATTAAAGTTGAGCTAATCAATTTTATAATTGATAAATTGTTTATAAACTTATTATTAAGGCATGGGCATAAAGTATATGAATTTAGAAACTTATTTCTAAATTTACTTAAACATATTACGTAATAAAAAAATTAGTTTTAAGTCCAAATTAATTCATATGCTATTTTATTTTTCAACTCAATGTATTATAAGATTGGGCTATTTTTACTAGCCCAGAACCCAAAATAACAGCCCAAGCATTTTAAGACTTGGTCCATCTGTTTTCTTAGCCCATTTATTTTGTTTTTTTTTTATACAGCCTATACTCAAATTCAAGAGATGCCCCATAGTCTTGTCTTTGTTGGCCCACTGTAATGGATCCAGTCCCATTCAGAAACCAGCCCATAATCTGACTGAAAACCCTAACATCTTTTGCCTTTTCAGCCACCTCCTTTATGTCCGTCAACCGAAGAGGGATAGACGCCATAGGCGGCAGGTTCCGGCAGAAGCAACAATCAGCGGAGGCAGCAAGGTGGCGATCCGTCGGACCGCAGGCGAACGCAACAACCATGGAGGATGACGGTGACGCTATATATTCTACTTCGTTGGCCACGCCTGGGAAAGAAACAACCATTTGCCGCTGCTTGTGCATGGTCTCCATGTTTTTCATTTTGCAGTGTCTCGGTGTTTTGATTTTTTTGTCTTGTCTGTCCGGTTCTGTCAGACTAGACCTATTGCCGCGGAATTTGGAATGTTTGGTGTTTTAGGATTTTCCAGAAGTGAAGGAAGTTATCGTACGTACCACAGGAGGGCCATGCTAAATAGTGCCGTTAAAAGAAACTGTCCAAACATGTGTTTTCATTTTTTATCATTAGTTTGGTTTTCACAGAATAGAAAAGTTAACCCCCCACCGACACTACGTTCTCCATATTTTACAGAATTGAGTTGGTGGATGACATCCCATGCAAGAATGATGTTTCCCTTTTGGTACATCATTGAAAAAGTATCTTCTCATAAATATTCAAACATTTGTGTGCCTACTACACATGCATATGCATGTTCTTTATTATTATAAAAGTATCAATTACTTCGAAATGGCCATATGAAAAATAAGCAATACTACCTAATAATTAACAACTCTTAACTAAATTAGTGTGGCAATAGGTCATTGGCTCTTCATTTGTTACAAGGAGACAAATGTTCCCTTGACCGTTAGGATTGGGTTTAAGGCAATACTCCCTTTTATTTAAAATAAGTATCGTTCTAGAGGAATTTTAATTATTCAAAATAAGTGTCGTTTGTGACTTTTTATGTATATTTATAATTTTACTTCCAAAATTGCCCTTTAATTTCTCTCGCATCTTAATTACACAGATTATATTTTCAAGACACTTTAACATGTAATTAATAAGGATATATCAGACATTTTATTAACTTTCTTAATAAGTGTGCATTCATCTAAAACGTCACTTATTGTGAATCGGAGGGAGTATGTGACAAAATTCCATATATAATCTTTATTATTTGGGGATTCTCCAAAAGGTTTTCTATTTGTAATAGTAATTGAATTTTACTTTGCCATTCATTGATTAAATCTTCGGGATTTTTGACACGGTCTAAATTTAGGACTCCGTCACTTCCTAGTGTTATATATTTCGGTTTATATTCAATTGGATATTTTTTGATTTTATTATTGCCTTTCTTATAATAGCCATTGTTATTTAATTTTTGTTCTTTTGCTTCTGGTTGAAAACCACTAAAACCAACTTTTTTACTTTTAAATTTTAATAATTCTCTACCTCTGTCTTCTCCTGATTTACTTGATTCGGGTTGATTTGGATCGCGCATTACTATATCTCTTTTATCATCTTGCATATAGATGTCTTGGTCTGATTTCCAGCCATATATAATTTCATCGTTTTCTTCTTTTTTACCTAACGTTGTATTGATTTGTTCATGAGATGTTAGTGTTAACTTGTGCACTAGCGTTGTTAATTCAGCTAATTGTTGTTGAACATTTCTTTCTACGTTTTCTAATGACTCTTGTTGGTCTAGTTCGATATTTTCTTGTACTTCATCCATTTTAGTGTAATCTTTGCATATGCGTTTGATGAATTGTGATATAAAAATCGACTTCTTCTTGAAATAATAAGATTGTCTCAATGATCTCGTCTAAATGGGTTCTAAGTTCTACTATTAACGAGTTTAAATCCTCAATATTATTATTAATGATATAATTTAATAAATTATCTTCAGCTGATTGAGCTAATGTATGATATCTTGTAATTAAATTTCGTGTTAACTGTATATTTGAACTTAGTATTATACATGTCCTACAATAGTTAGCCATAATGATGTATTGCTTTATGAAAATTACGTAAGTATCGATAATAATATAAGCGTCTTTGTATTTCAAGATAATTATTATAAGCAGCTTTTACTTCATATTTTATTTCTTCTAGAGTTTGATCGTTTTCTATCGTAGTATTTGTAAATTCCATTTGTTCCTCATAATCAAGTGGTTGGGGGTTCGAATCCCATAATTGGGAATGCAGCAAGCTCTCCTGGGCCAGCTGTAGCCCTCTCATATTGGAGATGTTCTCGCAGCGAAGGGATTAGTCACTGATTCTGTCGGTGGATACCTTGAATGCACCCAAAAAGTATAAACAATGACTGAAAGTCTCAAAAACAGGGTTAGACACACACAACAGTTACAGAAGGCGATAGAGTGGGAGTACAAAAGTAAAGTTCCTAGAAAAATGCATGCTTGTGGACATGACGTCCATGTTGCTATGCTTCTCAGTGCTGCAATGCTAACGGGTACAACGAGCATATTGATCACCTTCGTCGCATCTGGTCACCTGCGATTGAATCAATTGGGTGGGAGAGAGTAAACAATAGACAATAGTGAGTTTAGCAGTTAGGTATTAAATATTCAATAAAAAGCGATGACATTTATTCATTATTATGTTAATCAATAATTAAAAAATTCAACTAATTTAACCAGTTCAATGGATTAATTTTTAATTTTTAGGTTCGATTTACTTTGCTAAGCTTTATTATTAAAAATTGATTAGCTATTAATTAATTGGTTAGTTTATGAAATTAATCAATTTTTATAAATCAAAATAAATTAATTAATTTTTATTTAACAGTCTTTTTTTTAAATTAAATTTCAAATTCTTAAATGAGTAAGGACAATCTCCTTCAATCATATTTTAAAACTTTTAGTTTTATTCAATCTTTAACCTATTTTAGAATAATTTAACTATTAATTTTGAGTTCGGTTTTTAAAATATTGCTATTGAGTGGATTAATTAACATTTATAATACTTAATTAACTTAATAAGCAAAAAATTAATTTAATTACTCAATAAAATTTAATAAATGAACTATTAAATGGGCTCCATATGTCATATGGATCTCACTATTATACATTTCAGACAATGACCTAATTTTAAGATTAAAAAATAAAAATAAATATCACATCAAACTCACTTTGAAGATAAAATAAAAAATGTCTATGTTAGTTTTGACGTGACATTTAAATGGCGAATGGTTAATTTCATCATATTTTCTATCCACCTGAGATTTATTTTGAATGATATATAAGCGTTAATGTTAAATTTCATTTTATATTCTACTATCAACATTATGTTCAAATTATTATTTTGGCCTTAAGATTTATTGGACCTAATTAATTTTTATACCAAACCTTTCTTTAAGTTCCATACGAAGAGTAGTAATACCTTAAAAGCTTCCATTTTCCAAGATATTTGAAGACAAGGATGGAATTTAAATAATATAAAAATACAGTACGTATCTTAAATCCAGTTCTCAACTTTTTCAATTTAAGCCTAAAGAATAATTTCCAACATGATCAAAAGAAGTATGCTTAAATTCTATGAGAGGAAAATGCAAACTCTCTGTTCAATTGTTTAGCATGGAAATTGTCGATCAAATAGCTAGGCTGACATAAGGAGGTAAGAATACCTTCTTAATTATCAACATCCAAATCTTAGTAGAAACAATGGGATGAAGGTGTTTAAAATTATTTGTAGTTTTGATATTAAAAAGATATCTTTAATACAGCTCATTGTAAGATCTTCATTACCTTGGTAATTAGATGAAGAAAGAGCTATATTACGCAGGTTGCTTATAGCGATTATAGTTGGATGACGGTAAGAACATAAAAGTATAATGGCACCATCACTAATAGCATTTGTTGGAAATCAACTGTGATCAAATTACAAGCATGGCAGAAAAATAAAATTTTATGATTTCTGGTCAAATCCTGATAATAAATAACTTGAATAATTAAAACTCAAATTATAAAATATGAAATCGTACCTTATTCGATTTTCTTCTTGAAATTCTTTTGAAACTTTTTTGATGTGTCAACAAGGAATTGTTTACGCGTCCAACTTTTAATAGTATCCACAGAGCAGTTTCTCTACTCTTGAGAGAAATTAAGCAGGAATGCTAGCTCCCTTATGCTTATTCTTATTTATAGAAAAAACATTAGGGTTTTTAAGTTTCTATTAAAATTAAATACCTCAATTATAATTAAAGTTAAACTGTAATTAAAATTAATTTAATTTTAATAAAATCAAATATTTCATATTTGATTCCTAAAGTTTCTCAAACTTTATAATTAAGTCCAACTTAATTAAAATTGATTTTTCCTTTTTAAAATATTTTGTGCGACCCATTATGCTCCTGATATATCAGCAATGATTATAAATTATAGTTATAATTCATAATTATAATTAGATAAACTAAAACTCTTTTAAATTTATCTTTAATTCTCTAATTAAATAATTTAAAATCATATATCTAGATTAGCGTCTAACAATATGTCATGACCACCTAAATACCAGGAATGTCAAAGTGATTTGACTCTTAACCTATCCATGTATAGTTATGATGTATAATTTAATCATTTCATCATTCAATGTTCTAATTGGACAAAGTACGGATATAATGTCAACTTTTTTGTATCCAATCATGTTCGTTCTACTCAGATAATTCTATAAATTACTACTAATAAAAAACAGTAGAATATTATCTCTAATTACTTTAGAGTAACGAATTCTTTATTGACTTACTAAACTATCTCCATATGGTCCATATTGTATCCAAGTACTACCGATTTAATTATCTTAGGACAATTTATAATTAACATCAAAATATAGTAATTCTCACATTAGATACGTTGGTAATTTCAAATCTAAGGATCAATTATACAACCATCATTATGAAAAAATCCACATATACATAAGTAATATTCTATTTGGGATTCGCATAGTCAGGTTAGTTTAGTGACTTTTTTTTTTTCTAATAAACACCTACATATTAGTTTAAGTATCTTTATACTTTAAATTATGAGTTTAATTAAACATAATGTATGCTAGTTTTAGGATTTCATCAATTTCATGTCTTGATGAAATTATAACTAGGAACATTTAAGAATAATACATCAATGTAAATTGAATTTTAAAATTATAATCTCATCATAATTTTAATTGCACAGTAATTATTATGACGATTTTACCTTTAGTGTTAATATATCAAATGTAATTAACTTGATAATTAAATATAAAATATATTTATTAATTAAATAATAATGTCATACATCAAATTGCAACCAATCGTGTATAAACGAATAGCATCATCTCTATGCTCCAATAAAGCATCAAATTAGCACTTAAGACGACTCGCCAACCCCAAACGCAAAGCACAATTTGGTGGTTTAGATCTTCAACACTAGGAACAAATTCCTCGTGGCTAATGTCTTTATGAGACAGAACTAAATGATTTCTTTGATCACAACCAGGACGTGGAGAGCTGTGGCAAGATGATCTATACGTCCGTCTCAAATTAAGGATGTGGGAGCATAATCCGTTGTATCTCATTCCATTTTGTATCCCCTTCATGCAAGTGGGCATTTGAGCATGGTGTATTCGACGATGACGTTTCTTGTAAAGTGTACTTGTAAGAAATGTTAGTGCTATTTTAATACAACATGCATAGTAGATGTAGAGTTCTACTTCTACATCCTCCTAGCCAAAGCCTAGAATAGACGGTGAAGATGTCTTCCTATATCCAAGTTAAACCCATTTGGTTATCACAAGAAGGAGAAAAAAAAGAAGAGGTTATATAGTGTAGCCATTATTTCAATGGCATTTATGGTTATCAAAGCTAACGTTCCATTACGAGAGTTGGGCTCTCACTATGTATTAGGATTTAGGAGTAGTCTTTACGAGAGTGCTACTCTTTCTAGAAAGCCCAAACGTTTCGAAGAACTTTTGTGATTTTGGAGTTTCATTTGCTGTTTCCCTCCCAGCACTGCAAGTCCAGTCCTAATAAGTAACTTTGCATCCGTCCTTAGCACGGCATTGTATTCACATCTACAGGCTTTCTTAGACATGTGATACATTGACAGCGACCATAACCTAATGGTCAAAACTCAGCACATTCCCCGTCTTGGTTGAAAATCAAAATGGATTTCATCGATCTTTAGGGAATTTAGGTCCCTACTTTTCTTGAATAATCTGAATATATCACTGGATTAATAATTAATAATTTGAAACAAGTTTTTTTTAAGAAATTTGAAGGATATAAAATTTCATAACTTCGTTAATCTGATATTATTTTTAATAAAATTTTTCATTATATGTAGGATAATTGAATTCCGAATAATAAGCACTTTCTTTTATTATTGTTATTGCTAACTTACATATGATTTATGCTAACTACAGTATTATTAATTAAAAACAATGAATCCTAAATAATTGACATGACATATATATATATATAAGATTGTTTTTTTGTTAAAACATAACAAATTATTCATTACAATTAAGTGTTGAATGTGAATTCTTTATTATCTCAAAATATCACTATTTTTTTTCAAGATAGTGAAAAAAAAATAGTGATTGTATTGAGTCCTTGTAAAACCAATGTTTAGTGATTGTATTGAAAAAACCAATACAATCACTACCGAGTAGTTTATGCTTTGGTTAGTAAATTCGAAGCCAATGCGGATTTACAATCCAAATCCCTAATCTCAACCCCTAGTAGGTTTGACCCCCTCGATAGTGGTGGTCCCTTGTACATCTAATCCTTAGTTATAATATGGGCTAAGATTATTTTTCCTAACACATCGAATGGCCTAAAATTTCTTGCCGGTGACACTTTAACAACCTTACCTTGGATTTTTTTTTTCCTTTCATGCGAAAGTACGTTAGCTTCTATCGGCAATACAATGTTAGGACATGGTGTCACGAGTTCCGTTTTAATTTCCATACCCTCACATGCATGGAATGGTTAAGTTCCAATTTATGCAAATCATGACATCGATGGTTGTCCTGAAGACCTTTCAAACAAGCTTTCCAATGCTATTGCTAACGGCCCCACGTCCCAAATAATCGTGAAGACCAGACGTACAACACATAAAAAAACATAAACACAAATTATATAACAATGAATGCTTTGACACCTAAAATAGCTAGAGAACATATTTTGCGACAATTCATAGACGATGCAAATTTCACGATCCAATTGCAGCTAATGGTATGAAAAACTGTGGAATTAACGTACCATGGTCGGCTGGTTGAGGGCAAAGCAGCTAGCAACTAACGCACACGCCCACACCAGACCCACTATCCATTTTTTGTCATTCCCAACCACGCGAATCATGCTCAAACAACCAGTCCAAGTCCCAAGTGCTGGTGCTGGTGCTGGTACAATCCTCGTGATCAGAAACTATTGCTGTTCTAGGCCCTTTTACTTTCTGTATCTTTCTTGGCCTTTAAATTCGGTACTACCCTTCATATATTTCTCCATTGTTATATAGGGTACTAATCCCATGAAGAAGCCTTGCTGTGATAAGAAGGAGACAAACAGAGGAGCTTGGTCTCAGGAAGAAGATCAGAAGCTTATCGATTACATCAACAAACATGGTGAAGGCGGCTGGCGCTTTCTTCCTCGGGCAGCTGGTACTTTTTTGGATGGGAAAGGAAAATTAAATAGCTTTCGTTGTACTTGTGTGTGGTGCGGACAATGGAAACGAATGATATTTTAATCTTAGAGGAAGAATGTTGACAAACCTTAGAATTCTTCTCTGATGATTCTCTGATGTTTTTAGATTGGTTTAGTGATAAATAAACTTTTCTAGCTGTTGTTGATGTGTTTAGGGTTGCTTCGCTGTGGAAAAAGTTGCAGGCTGAGATGGATAAATTACCTGAGGCCAAACCTGAAGAGGGGAAGCTTTGGAGAGGATGAAGAGGATTTGATCATTAGGCTTCATGCACTTCTTGGAAATCGGTAGTTAATGAGATGAATGTTTACTATATGCCATATGCTTTTTTAATTACTCCTCAATACGTAATAGTAAACCCGTCTCCATTACATGGCAGTTAACACCTTCTTTCAAAAGCCAAAAGGATAATACGCGAGAATATAGCACACAGAAGAACGCCACCATCCGTAGTTGGATACCAACATCAGTCGTTTTAAGTTGTACACACTCACACTTTTTTGTACACTATAAGTGAGTGTGTTGATTCTTCATTTGATACTATAAGTGAGTGTGTTGATTCTTCATTTGATACTATAAGTGAGTCTGTATGAGTGTCACCATGCATGATTCTTCATTTGATACTACAAGTGAGTTCCAAGAAGTGAGGGAGGGAAACGTTGTATTTTTGTACTTAATTATTTGGCTTAACAACGGAAATATTCCAAAACGAACTGCAGATAACATTCTTTATTTATTTGTACGGATTTTGAGTGATCAAAAGCAATATAGTACAATGAATTAGGAGTTACAGTAGGCTATTAGAAATACAAAAAAACATAATTGAAAAAAAAAACTCGGCTCTTCTTGACCTAATCCTAACCATTTTGTTTTTGTTCTTGTTCAACTTCTCTATTCTGAATCTAACTTATGGTTGGAATTGTTAACGAAAAAGGTAAGGTCTTGTATTGGTTTAGGTGGTCCTTGATAGCCGGAAGATTGCCAGGACGTACGGACAATGAGGTGAAGAATTACTGGAATTCTCATATAAAGAAAAAGCTTTCACAGAAGGGCATCGATGCTAATAAACCAACTCATCTTCGTAGAGGCACTAAATTCGACGCCGGAGAGTCGACTAGGTCACAAAACCAGGAAGTTTATCCCACCAACCTCTATAACTTTGATTCTGCTGGTGGCAATGGGCAGAACATCAACAGTTTGTTTGACTTAAATCTTGACCTAACTCTAAGCACTCCTTCACTTAATCACGACGCAAGTAAGCAAGGAAATGGTGAGAGAAGCCGTGAAAAGTGAAAACTAATGCATGCTAGCTGCAAGCCCTCAAGTGCTTCTTCTTGTAGGTATACTTACACGTACTGAGGAATATTACGTGTGAGTCGTGTCCTATATATACATGTAAACTCCTATAACAAGATAGCTTGTGCATTAGCTTTGGGTTCCTAGCTTCGTATATAGAGAACCCAATAGTTTGGTAGTTATATCCTCTCAAGAAGAAGCAAAATTAGTTACAACTTCCAATGTTTTCCAAGAAAACTAGGGCCGAGAGGATGATTATTTTTATTTCTCTCTAGCCTACCAAACCTACTTATAATGTAAAATTGAAATCCTTGTTTGTCATATGGCTTGAAAAGCAATTAATTAAGGGCTAATTATTATTGTTATCAATGAATTACTTGAACCATACATAAGCTTATTGATTTATAATTGAAACAAAATTAATATTTAAAAATCAATCTCTTTATAATTTTTAATTAAGTTTGTTTGCATTTATTAATATCATCACATTATATTTATATAATTGGTGCATATCACATTCTGATTCAATTTATTTTGGATTAGTATTATCATCAAACTAAATTGTTGTGATGAGCTATCTACTACGTGTATCTATTTTATAAATTCAAAGACAATGTAAAACGTAAATAAATTATATCATGAAAACATTTTTAAATTACTAAACTTTTTGAAGGATCTGTTGATTTTTACTGTTATAATATTAATTTGTCAACGTTCTCAATCCAAATTATGAGCTCTCAATCCTTTTCTTTTCCCCCTAAACGTTCAAAATCGTTGAGTTCGCAGACAAAATTAAACTAAATGATAGAAGAGCACTTGTATTTTGACGGCAGTGTCTCCTTCATCATGATCGTCTAACACTAAGGAAACTAAATGACAGAAGAACACTTGTATTTTGACTGCAGTGTCTCCTTCATGATAATCTACACTAAGGAAGTGGAATGAGTCACCACAATGGTGCTGTTAGAATCAAAAGAATAAGGAAAGAGATTGAATTACTTTTGAAGTAACTTTAGCTTTTACAATACATCGAATTTGGTTTAAGAAAACAAAAGAACGTTGAGGTCGAGAGCAGCTGATTGAAGAGGAATTTTGCTCTCTATTGCTCAGTTCATAAGAAAGCAAATGTTGGCACATTAGCTTCAGCAGATTTGTAGTGTAGCATTAGTGGAAAACTTGAGACTTGGATATGTAAGGGATGGGGGCTGAAGTTGACTAGAGAAAAATATTCTTTGATCTGTCTAAAACCTTTTCTGGATGTGTAATCTATAATCTATGAACAACGCAAAGCGGATATAAATGTACTCAGCCTCAATTAGTTATAGACTAGTTAAGGGATAGTGTTTTAATCTACTCTAATACTTATAGGCTGGTGCATTGTATTTTACACTACATTGTACTATTTCCATTACTTTATTATTTAATACATTTATATTTTTAACTTTTTAAAAAATCTAAAGATAGAAGCAGAGACGGAGCTACATAGAGACTTGGGGGGTCATTGGGCCCCTCAAGTTTTTTTTAAAAATAGTTATTTAAGGGTCAGTGGTGTATTGGGCCCCCCAAAATTTAAAAAAATTAATTCTTAGACCCCCTATCTTAAATTCTTGGCTCCGTCATAGAAGGATCATAACATTAGCTAGCCAAGGTAACCAGGTAAGACATAAGCATATATTAGCAATCATCTCTCGTATACATCATGAGAACACATTAAATATTTTTATATCTAACTCTGAAAATGTAAAATAAATTTATGTTGAAATTAAAAATTTCGTATTATAATGTTCAATATTTTCTCACAATTAAAAATATCATTTATCTAATAACACTTCATTCAATTACATAATTGATTCTAAAACGTTTTCTCAATTAATTAAAAATGCTATTTCCAAAATTGATGTTATAATCGCAATACAATACAACAACTAGATAATTACAAATGACCAAAATAATTATGCTAAAATTTTATCATACAAAATTAGTTTTATTTAGTTAACGTTGTTAAAATTTTAAAATTTGAACCATTATTTTTATTATGATAGGGATAAATTATATTAAAAATAATCAATTTTATTTCTATAACTAACTTTTTCATGATTAAAAAAATATTTTTATGTGGTTAAAATTGTAAAATAAAAACATATCAAGTTAATTATACTAGAACCTTATGTGGTTAAAACCTTTTTCATTTAATCCCTGATAATTTAAAGCTACCATTTCCCTTATGCTTTTTTTTTTTTTTTTTATCACCTACCACCCCTATCATTATTCCTTGTATAAAACCTAAAAGGGAATGGTGAAACAACAACATTTGCCTGTTTAGGTACAACAGCTAACTTGGTTGTGCCAACTTACACTACATACACATAACGCCTAGTGAAAACTCCTCTTCCTCCCTTCTCTTTCCGAAGGTTTTGTGAAAACTGCTCTGAGCTTTGGGAGAACGTTTGGTCGTTAAGAAGATGGCTCAACTATGCTAGTTGAAACAATGAGAAAAGCATAAAAAAAAATATTTTTATGGAGGAAGCTACAGGCTTCCAAAAGGTGACATCTAATTACTTGAAAGGCCTTTTAGTTGTACATAACTTGATTGATATCTATTCTTCATATTTGTTTAAGCTTATCTTAGTCTTTAAAGTTTGTGAAGAAGAAAGTGACATTACTTTCTTAGTAGCAGTAGTCATATGCTTTGTTTTTTCAATTCAAAATTTTATTTCTTTACGCTTTACTATTCTTTTTAAATTCCTTCTGTAAAATTTGTAAGCATTAGTGCAACTATTTTTCTATTTTTTAGTTTTTTACTTGACATCTAAATTATTCATCAATACCTAAAGTTAGCAGTCATATGCTTTTTTAACCATTGTTGAGATTTAGAAGTTCCAACGACTATATAACCTCTTAGGTACTATCACCTTCGGCATCTTATAACTTGTCTATGCTAAACCTTACAACTAACTTTATTTTTCATTCATTTTGCATTGTCTTTACTTTACAATTTAAAGTGAAACATAACTAATACAATTAATGGCCTTAAATTAGATATACCTATTAAAGTAATTGAGGATGATATGGTTCCGTATGCATGCACTAAAGCAACCGTTGAGGCTCACAATGAAGGACCCATTAAAGCACCATTGAACTAGCCACCAAAACTTCCACTATTGTAGCCAATAAAGCAACCATTAAAATAACTATTAAAGTACCTGTCGATGTACTGACTAAGGCACCTGCCGAGATACCCATTATAGATGCCACTAAAGCTGACCTTAAAGCATCCAATGAAGCATCCAATAATTTAGAATACCTAACATATAAAAACAAGTTAAAAGATTACAATAAGTTAGGGTGTTTAAGTGAAAAAAATATAAATGATATTTTTAAAAATGTTATAGAAGAAGAATTACCCTTTATAAGTGTTTGGAATATTGATTTAACGAATAACAAGAATGATGTTGCTAACAAAGAATTTGGTAGCCTAAATAAAAGTTTAGATGATGAGAAGAAGAAATCAAAATATCCTTGCTTTAGTGCTACAAATTTAGATGATGGCAAAGTTGTTTTGAAGTAGGGAATGATTATTTTGTATATATAAACACTTTTACAAGGACTTTAAAGACCATGAGTATCCAAATAAGTTTTGACTATATGTATAAAAAAAAAGAAAGGTTAAGAGTTATTCTCAAGTGCAAAAGAAATTTGAGTGAGAATACATGTAGAACTTAAAAAAAAATAGATATATATTTTAGATTAAATCATTCTAAAAACATCCATGCTTATGTTAGAACATTTGATAGCAAGAAGTTTGATACCGGTGAATTGCTAACAAGTATGTGACACTTTAAAGATGGTCCTACCTGATATGATTTAGGGTTAAAAGAGGTTATTTTATGAGATTAAGAGATTCTAGATATCAAATAATATAGAGTTAAAAGGCATGCATTGATTTTAGTGCTCGGAGATGAAGGAGAATAATATAAGAAATTGAAAGGAGACTTCTTTGATGTAACATAAAGCAACAAGGATAGCTCATTTTATTAGATCTCCTAAAGTTATATTTGATTCGTGATATATTTGTCTCAAACAAATGAAGTATGGATATTTTTCAATGCTTATATCACTACAAGAAAAAGTGCAATTACTGACGGAATTTTCCGGCGGAAACTTCGGAGATTCCGTCGATAACAAAATTGACCGACGGAATAGTGCGACGGAGTCTGACGTCGGTGCGAACACAGTTGGTATATGTTACCGACGGTAAGACAATACGGTCGGTAATATATTACCGATGGAACAGAAAAACCGTCGGCATAGTTGGTAGGAATTTACCGACGGAACCGTCGGAGAGGGTTGAAATATATTCCGACGGTTTCGCTGGAAAATTCCTACCAACTATACCGACAGTGTTTGTTTCCCCTCAGTAATATATTACCGATGGAAACCCATGCTGTCAGTAATTTCAACCCTTAATCAAATATGCCCTTAATTGCTTAATCCAAAGGTGGAAGTTGTTAGATCGTTGAAGTCACCTTTAAATTTCTGTAAATGTCTAGTTGAATGACAATTTTTCGAAAATCTGGTCGTGAAATTTGATTTCAATTTGAACAATTATAAA
>JANZXV010000211.1:29419073-29430041 GCA_027576455.1 Erythroxylum roigii | reverse complement strand
TTAAAAAAAAAATTTTTGGGGCTAACAGTTGCCAACACAAGATGTTGGAGTCGATCGACAACGACATCATTCGACAAGGTTGCCAACACAAGATGTTGGAGCCGATTGACAATGACATCATTCGACAAGGTTGCCAACAAAAGGTATTGGAATCGATCGACAAACGACCAATCGCCCGACACGCGACTAAGCGATCGACAAAGTTGCCAACACAAGATGTTGGAACCGTTCGACAATCAACTAATCGTTCGACAAACGACCAATCGTCCTACAAGCAACTAAGCGATCGACAAGGTTGCCAACACAAGATGTTGGAACCGTTCGACAATCGACTAATCGCTCGACATCGACAAATCATTCGATAACGATCGACAAGGTTGCCAGCACAAGATGTTGGAACCACGCGATCCTAAGACAAGATCTTGGATCGATCGACACCGACCAATCGGTCGACACCACTTGACAAGGTTGCCAACATAAGAAGAGGGAGCCGCACGAAGCTAAGAAAGAATTCCGGATAATACGGCCTCAACAATGATCAGCCAGTTTCCAAAAACTGTCAACCTCGATATCGTTTGATTGAATCTTCTCGAGCCATGATTTCGCTCGAATGCTAAGAGTGCCCGACCAATTTGATAGATGAAACAGTGAACTTTTATATGAAGCTAACGACAGCCTAAGTAACAAGATAGCAAGGGATAAAGTAAAGTCTTTATTTCTTCGTTGATTCCGCCGGCCACAAGCCCGGCCGGGTGAGCTCAAAGATCCTAAAATCAAAAGTTAGAATTTGGGAGAAGAGGAAGAACTAGCAGCTAGATCGCTAGGAGACAAGGTCAGCATGGCGACCGGCGTAGGGTCAGGATCTGCGGGAAGAACCGAAGGGACGTCACCTTGAGCTAGCTCCTCTTCCACATCCAAACTGAGATCCAACATCTCATCCGGCAACTTCTCTTTCTCTCTCTCCACTATCTCCTTCATCTCATCGAGTGAAAGGCCGAGCTCGGGAGGAAGCAGTGGCTCGGCATAATCCTCAAATTGAAGACCGTCCGTCCCGTCAGGAACACAGACGCGGTGGCAGTTCCTCAGGAGGGTAAGAGACCTGTCGCAGGTGAATTCAATGCACTCGTCGTTTAGATGCCGCTCTTTCCACCGCTTGATAGCTTTAATTCTCTCCTTTTTGATAGAGCTTTGAAGCTCCCGCAATCTATCCTCAGCCCTCGTTCGGGCATCCACCGCGTCATGACAGTCATGGAGAAACTTTTTCCGAAGCTCTTCCTCTGTTTTTATTCGAGAATTGGCCTTGAGGATTTCTTCCCTCAGGCCCTGGTTGATAAGTTGCATCGCCCGGTGCTCTCCCTCCAGCCTATCCCTCGACGCAATCGCTATGTTTTTCTCCTCCTCAGATGACTCAAGTTGAGCCCTCAAAACGTCCTTCTCCCCCTCCAAAATGCGTCTTTTCTACTCCTCCTCTGAAGCAAGTTGAGCGACCGCAAAATCCTTCTCCTCCTTCGCGGTTGAAAGCTCAGCCTTCAAAGCTCGAAACTGTTCGTGAAGGTCCTTAACCTCCCGATCCACCGCTCCAGAAATTTCTTCGAGCTGCCAAAGACGTCGGTACACTTCGTAGGAGAACGTCAAATTCTGGAAGGGATGTGGTTGTCAAAAAAAAAAAGGGATAAAGGTGGGAATTACCCTCGCGTAGTTGCGTACGAGTCTGGACGATAGCTCTTTATTGTTCAAAGAGCTCAGGAATTCCTTATCTAGGGGAAGAAAAAACTTCTCGGCAACCTGAAGGGCCACGTTAATATCCCCGAGCGAGGCAATTTCACCAAGACCGACTGGGGACGCCCTTTTCCCCTCGGTCTCTTTGCCCTTTTTCTTTTTCTGTTTTTCCTTCTCCCTCCCCTGGTCCTCATCCAACTGGCAAGGAGATCAGTTAAGGGCCCAAACGGCTCTCTTCCTTTTCAGAGGCCTTCCCTCTCCTTCTTCCTCTTCCTCCTAGCTAGCCGATCGGATCTGAACTATGGTAGTCCGCGTGGGCGCAGTCGACTGATCGCATAATGCGGGCTTATCAGCAGTCGTCGGTACGACGAGTGTAGTGGACCACTCGGGGACGGTTGGTCGGGCGGTGTTCTCGCCGATCTCCACGCCTCGCGCCTTAGCCTTCGAGCCAGCGGTCTTGCCCGAACCTTGGGATTTGCGAGAGCTGGAGGACGAGCTGATTTCGCTGATCTTCACCATGGCTACACAACGATAGAAGCAAGTCAGAAATCGAAGCCAATACCAATGAATGCAACAAATAGTTAAACTGCGAGAAGTCAACCAGAAGGGGCATTTTCTTTTCCTAGCCCATTAATTTGGGGTGGGGGGTCGATCGAGAATGAACTAGCCAAAGCCCCTTCACGATACCCTCGAATGAGGCAGTCGAAATTGTAATGGCCGAGTGCCTTAATGCGGTCGACTACCTCCCACTCCTCCCGGGAAAGGATCAAGTTTGAGATGTCGTTCCACCGCTCGGCAAAGGGATATCTCCAAGGCCGAAATTCGAAGGCGGATCCTAACGGCCTCACGAAGAAATACTTGGTCTTCTAGGATTGGACTTTGGAAGTCGTCCCGGCAGGACGATAGCTGGCATCCCTATACTGAAAGTGTGGGACCTCGTCCCCGGCGATCGAACTCTAGTTCATCCGCAAAAAATGACGCATGATGCTGATCGATGGCTGATGCCCAAAATGATGGCATAACAGAGCCAGCCCATTGAGGAACCTCCAACCATTCGGAGGGATCTGGCTTGGCCTCAAGGCGTAGACGTCACATATGTCGTCAATAACCGGGGCGTACGGTAGCCTCATACCCCCAACCGAGAAAAACCCTTCTGAAATCGCGAGGTAGCCATTGCCATTGCTATGAATCCGCTCGCCATTACTGGCCAATCTAGCTCCCCAGGAGACGGGGATGTTATTCTTAGCGACCAATCGGGACAGTTCCCTCTCAGTCACCGTTGATGGATCGGATGGTGGCCTCTCAACAACTTGCCCGTCCTTTCAGGTACTCGCCCCACCTTCCTCAGTTGTTACTGTCTCTGGCGCCACATTCCCGCTAGCCTCCGGTGCCTCCACCATTTCCGCTGTTATCCCCAGCGACCCGGCAGTTTCTAAAGCTCTTTCGGCCGCCGGAGAGGAGGAACCGACTCCGTCCCTAAATCTAAGTTCGTCTCTAGGGCTAGTCGACGACATGATTACAAAAGTGAAAATTTATAGGATGAAAAGAGGGAAAAGAACGTACCTAAAGTTAGCGATTGAAATTTGGGATGGGAACGGCAATAGAGAGGAAAGCTCCGGTGACTACAGACCAAACTTTGAAAACGAAGAAGAATTAGAGTAGGAGAATCAGGTACGCGTGAAGAAGATCCTCAACTCGCCAAACCCGATATATATAGCGATGAAAGCTGAATTAAAGTGCCAGTCAAAATCGAACACGTGGCGAAGCGACAGTCGAAAGGACCCGCGTGACAGCATGTGGCAGTACATGACAGCTGCACGGCAGTTAAGAAGGCGCGTCGTCTCAAATTCTTAAAGGCGCACAAAAGATACGAATCGTCAATAATGATCACGCCTAGAGCTCTATTTAAGTCTAACCACCCGATCGATCGGTCTCGCTATTACACACGCCCAATCGACCTATCCGTTATGCCCGATCGACTTGCCACATTGTTACAGCCGATCGGTCGTTTCCATCACTTCTTCTACCGGTCCGCCGAGACGTTACGCCTGCTCGGTCGGTCGCATCACGTCATAATCAATTGATCGGGCCTAGCACGAGCTACCTACGCGGTACACCACTTCATACTTATATACCCCTTCGACCCTTCTCTTGGCTCAGACTCGAGGAGTAGGGGGCTTATGGTTAGGTCGGCTGTGCTAGGCCCAGGCCCATCTTCACACGTCCACTGTCCGTCCGGCCCGTCAGAAGTTAGACTCCCATGCAAACGCAAAGATCTACGTAAACCTAGCATCCACGGCATATATAAGGTACTATTCTACCATGATACAGGTACGAGATTACAACCCTACTTTTCTCTACTTACAACAACCAAAATCTACACCAAAATACTGACTTGAGCGTCGGAGGGGCCTCCCGGGAATCAACTCCCGGCCCACCGTTATCTGTTTTGCAGGTATCTCACAGCCAGAATCGCACAGACCATGGATCAAAACAACGACGTTCAACCTCAGCAGAATCCGGCTGAACCACGTACATTATAACCATTCTCAGATAAAATAGAAGCCTAATGTAATAATCGGAACAGATAATCTAAACTCGTAATTGTTACCTCAAACGGGCACACAAACTTAATGTTATTAATTAGTTGAATCATTGATGTAGATGCCATATTTCTGATCGCAATAGATTAAAAATGTTGATCACAATAGATCATGGACTTCCATATGTCATTATGGCACATAGATTCAGTATAACTAAACAAATAAGGCAAAAAGTTTGGAAAAAGTTTACAAAGAGCAAAATCATCAAAAAAGAAAATATAAGGGGCGTAAAAGTAAGCATGCATCCTAAAAATGCTTCTCACCAAGGATCCTCCACACAACCCCACTCATTATATAAATGCCATTGTCCTCTTACACCTCCATACGTTGTCTGTTCACTTGGCGTATAGAAACAAAAGACCAAAACAAACAGAGAGGCCAGGAAGGCAACAAAATCCTTTAAAAGGAGCTATCTTTCTTTGTATCTCTTCTCTCATTGCCCTCCTAAAGCATACCATTTAGGAGGGATTGAATCAAACTTGCTGACTGTGATTGAAATGGATTCCAAAAGATACGCTGTTCTGCTTTGCGCAGAAGACACGGAGTACGTGAAGAAGAAGTATGGAGGTTACTTTGGAGTGTTCGTCGAAATGCTGTCAGAGGCCGGCGAGAGGTGGGACGTTTACCGGGTGGCGTGCGGTGAGTTTCCTGCAGACGACCTGCTTGAATCCTATGATGGGTTTGTGATCACCGGCAGTTGCAATGATGCTCATGGAAATGATCTCTGGATCTGCAAGCTTATCAACCTACTGAAGAAACTTGATTCAATGCAGAAAAAAATTCTGGGCATTTGCTTTGGCCATCAGGTATTGTTTCACTTTGTTTTCATTAGAATCTGTTCCATATTAATATATGTAACTGCGATTTATTTGTTATTTTCCATTAAAAGTATTAATTTTCTGGGTTCATCAGAAACAAACGCTTCTGTGAGGTAATATAACTTCAACTGGATGTATTAATGACGACGAAACGGAAGAATCAGTGTTTTTTTTATATTCCTTAGGAGAAGATTGCAAGTTTAATGGCAGTGGCGTTGCTTAGGGGCAAAGGTTGTCCTTATAGAGGTTTGACTGACTTTAAAGTGATTGAACTAGATATTGGATTACAGAAGTTGCAGGTGACAATTGGGACAACCTTGTTTAGTCCAAATGTTGCTTCAATAGCAGCAAAAATAGACGCACAAAGTGGTCATTCTGTGGTAAAATCACAAGCTTATTAGGTAAAAGTGTTCCCTGGACCCTACAATCCTAAACACGATTTGACCATCGTTGCTTCCTGTTCATGGTGCTTGTTCGATTTCAATCTCCAATGTATTGGATATTTGAACGGCATTGAACTTAATTTAGTGTTCCCTTTCCAATACAACTCTTTGTCTCTCACCCGTTTAAGCTTCCCAAAAAAAAATGGAACTAGGAGCTGTTAACTTGAATAATGTCATTTGATTAGTACTAAGCATGTCATAAGTTAATTCCTCTCATATAAAAACTCGTGAACGATGAGGTGAAGATAAGACTTGTGGATCCCTACTTCCATTTGGAACCACGTAGATAGGAGCCTTTTGGACGATATTAGCAAACCTTTTTATTCTTATTTAAATGTTGTCTTTTGGGGTAGCCCAACTCGACTCGATCATTAAATTATTTTAAATCTTTGTTTCCTTGATGTTAATGTGAAAGACTTATGGTGCTATGGTCAAGGTATTGGGGCGTGCTCTTGGAGGAACAACGGGTCGCACAATCTCAGGGTGGGACATCGGAGTGACGACCATCCATTTCACGCCACCAAAGATGTTCTCATCTCTAAATATCCCAACCTCCATATCGGTGATCGAGTGTCATCAGGATGAGGTTTGATTAATCTTACATTTGTACTTCTGGTAACCCCAGATCACACACATGTTGCTGTGGGTTATGACTCATGTTGACTAACATATGATAGATCCGCGAACTGCCTCCCAGAGCAGTGGTGATGGCGCGGTCTCAGAAGACAGGGATCGAGATGTTCAGGTGTGGGGACCACATAATGGGAATTCAAGGTCATCCGGAGTACAACAAGGACATTCTCCTCCATCTGATTGGCCGCCTCTCGGAACGCAAACTAATTGTGGTAATGCATACAATGAAAATTGACCTTTATAGTTTGCTTTTATTGATCAAACGGTCCTAATGGGCTAGAAATATAATTATGAGAGTCACAAATACTGTGATTTGTAGGAATCATTCGCTGAGGAGGTGAAGGCAAATTTGGTGGGGAAAGAGCCGGACATGGAGGTATGGAGGATACTATGCACGAACTTCCTCAAAGGCAGAGAAGATAGCTATGATTATAAGACATTTTCAATCTCAGAAAAGGAAAATTAAAAACTAACATCAAGTAAGATGTAATTTGATGGAAATTAAAGTTTTTACATTTTATGGGCAATGGAAGCTTCGTATTGAGCTTAATTTAGTAATCAGGGGTTTGGGACCTTTTTTTTGGTTGTCGTTGAAATTAACTTTACAAGCCTAGATCTATCTTAGTTTAGATTTCACCGCATTTTTATGCAGTCAAATGGCCTCTTGTTTAGTCCAAGTTTCTTGTTTCTATAGCCTTAGAACTCCTCTAGGTTCCTCATTGCTGACCTTTCCCATCTCTTGTATGCTATAGTTGAGTACTGCCAAACCAAAATTTAATAAACCAAGGCAGCTGGACAAAACCAAGACATCTCAAAAAATGTCTCGTTATTAAAAAATGCACGATATGAATTAATGAACGAAATCTTTGTCCAAAAGACAATGCATCTTTCATGAAGTGAGGTTTAATTAACACTCCATAGAAATAGTTCATGAGAAACGAATGCAACTCAGAAATGGGGGCATGAAATCCATTAGCAAGCACGCCAACCCATAATTGAATCGAAATGATGTTCTTCATCACGTGACGTTTGCCAATGACATTCTTTGGTAAAGTAGAAAACCTCTTAAAGAGTATTTGATCGTCAGTTCATAAATCAATTATTCATTTAAAATGTCAATTATGGATAGAGAACAGCTACATCATAATCAAATAGCTAAGAGTCCATTTGTCCAGTAAATCACTTAGACGCTCAAGCTTGAATTCTTCCTGCATTCAGCAAGCATGTCCATGTAGAATTGGCATTTGCTGATGTCATTCCCAAAATTGTTGATGCACTGCAGATAGCATGAAACTTAATGTCAACTAACAATTCACCAGCGACATAAACAAAAAGGAACTAATTGCTAGTAAAAAGCACTTCAACATTCTAATAACTTCATAGTCATTTCATCTCCATTGGCTAGCATTTTGATATCGTAACATACACCAGCATTATAGAATCTCTTCATGCGACTGCATGCATACAATTAACAGGTCCATCCCAGTATATGCAAAAATTCCATTTACAGGTTACACAATCCCACAAAACATTGACAATATGTTAAGATATCAAAATATCAAATTGCACTAAAACACACGTCACTCAACTAATCAAGGAGAACAATTTCACGAAAAAGTTTTAACATATGTACATGCACTATGAACGCCTACAACTCTATATGATGCAAAATCAAACACTGTAAATCATACAAGGACCACCAAGTTTTAGTTGAGGAGGACGGCAGCATACATGTTTCAGCCTCAACTGTTACTCTCACGTTCAACTTTTATTCATCAGAAAAAACATGACATATAAGACAACTAATTCAAAAATCAATACAACAAGCCTTCAACTTTGCAGAAAAGACAAATATGCAATTTACGTACATCTTGGAATGCTTTAGAGTGAACATTGCAGGCATCAGCACCGCTAATGCTACTTGCAGTAGGTGCAGGAGCAGCAGATGCAGCCTCAGAGACTACAGTCTCATGCTGAATAGTGCGGGGACCCATCACTGCATCCACAGCTCTATGTGCTATTCCACTCCCAGTTCCAAAAGCCATACCTGCAATTCGTCAAAGGAGTTCCAAAGGAATTTAGACATAAGACACAATTTCAATGAGTTTGGCATAAGAAGAGCACAAAGCAACATTATAGACACAAATTTCATTCTAATTTAATTTCAATATTTTCATTGTATACCTTGAGCTATGGTTGAACCGATGCCTGAAAGCATTCCACCGCCACCACCCTGTGCAGGAGCAGGGGGAGGAGCATGGTGAACTGAAAACAAAATGAAAATAATCTCATTATACGCAGATACTAGAGATAGTTATGACTGAGTATCAAGTAGCTAAACGGAAATAATGAGATGGAACATCTATGGCACAAAACAAAAATATAACTATTAAAATCAACAATCATGTGTGAGTTGGATTAGAAGATATGCTTTTGTAATTATGGAAGAATTAATAGTAATACCTGGCTGGGGTGGTGGGCTTCGACGAGGGGCTGGCCTGGCAGCAGGTCTTCCTGCAAAATATTTGATCAAGTAAAACATCTAGCCGCAAATATAATTCGTATTACTAGTACACATCGATCACTGTAACCAATAATCCAAAACAAGTACATAAAACAACAAGATCTAACAATGCATAAAAGTGGCAAACAAATGGACAGCATTACCAATAATCCAAAACAAGTACAGAAAACAACAAGATCTAGCAATGCATCAAAGTGGCAAACAGATGGACAGCACATCAGCACATAAAACAATGCTGTTTCTGAATATCTAAGGAAGACCACCAAATAATTTGAATGCACAAATATAAGAAGTAGAAACACGGCCCATCATGATGCAAGTAAGTCTTAAGTTAACCTCTTTAAGTTTCATCTAGGAAAAAACTGCCAAGTTTCAATTACCCTTATTAACTCCGGTAAGGGGTCAAAATCTCAAAGGAACTAGTTAAACTACTCACGAAGGAACTAGTTGAACTATTCAATACTAAAACCATTGCACAGAATGCAGGCAGAAATCACCTGGTATGCAATCCCTAAAAGCTAACAACTTGAATAGAAAAATCCCAAACTCCATATACCTAAGACATTTCTGAAGAAAAAGAAAACAACAAACAACGGAAACAAAAGCGATGCAACTTTTTCGCGACAAAAATGAACACGTAGTGCTTGACGATTTGATAAATGAACGATCTTGAAGCTTAACATGAATACACTAAAACAAATAGCCTTTTAATCTCCAATAAAACAGCTCAAAACAGCTAACCCATATCTAAAATTAAAAAAAAAAAACATAAAACAAAAACAATCTCCCAAACAAACCCAAATCTAAGCCAAAGGAAAAGAAAACATATGAACACCCGAAACCTAGAGATCTACAAATAAACGTAAGTTATTGGGTAATAAGCAAACCTCCAGAGCTTCGGCGAGGCATGGTTGATTAAAAGGAAAGAACAAACGAGGGCTTAGACAGATGAGAGAGTTTTCCAGAACGATGAACGCGTCGCCGTGGACCTCCAAAAACCCCTAGAATGGGTCCTTATAACAAGGGGTTCGGTTGATGATTCATGACCATGTGATAAGTGATGACGTTTGCAAAACAATGTCGGTTCCATGGAAGAATAAGGTCCGTTGGATCACATTTATTTCCATGAGTTGATTGTGCTTCTATGCACGTGCATGTAGGAGATAAACGAACATCAAAATCAAAATGTTTTACTTGTAGAGTTGTAGGTGGAGTGGATGGATATTCCCAAGTAGATTCTAAGATGTTTTATTTGTTTGAAATTGTTTATTTTGTCGATGATTAAAAATTTTAATGAGTTTTCCTCAAAAAAAAAATAATAATGAGTTCAATAGTTTAATTATAAAATTTAAATTGTTCAATTTTTTTTAATTTGAGTTATTTTAATAATTTATGTTGTTAAAATTGATCAATTTATTAATTAATTTAAAATTTTTAATAAATTTATAAATTTTATAAATTATTTAAATTTTATTTAATAATCACCTTTTTATTAAAATTTAAAATTTTCGATAAATAATAACATTCTCTTTCAATTATATTTTAAATTATTTAATTTTATTAATTTTAACCTAATTTTTCATATATTTTCTTACGTCGAATTAATAATGATTCTTAACACCGATCCATTTAAGATTTGTATTCCTTAGTTTTTATACCCTCTTTTTTTTATACGTATCAATAGATAGAAGTATTTTGATCAAATAGAAAAAATTTTCTCAAAACATTATAATATCAATTAAGCATTTTAAATGTTTAACTTTTATGGAATTTTAAAACATTTCTTTTGACATATAATAATAAAATATGATGTAGTTTATATTTGAATGATAAGATGAGATACTTGAAATTTAAAATATCAGTCAACTGATTGGCTATTGTAATTTGCGGTTGTGTAACAATAAATCTTTTAAATGACTTATATAGCTGTCTAAAGATTACGAAGAGATACTGAAGGACAAAGATTTAGGGAGCGTTTGGTTTGAGAGTTTGGAAATGAAGGAATGGAATAATTGTAAAAAGTAGTGCCCTTCTGCTCCCCCTGCTCCTTCTGAGATGGCTCTGTCGCGAGAGGACCACCTTTGGCTTGAGGCCCGGCTCACTTCTTTGGAGACCCAGGTGACCGCCTCTCACTCATTGCTGACCATGATTGCGGCGCACCTCGGCTTGCCTGTTCCGCCTCCAGCCCCAGCTGTGTCTCCTGTGCCTGACTCTTCCGCCGCTCCGGA
>JANZXV010000211.1:29402963-29415911 GCA_027576455.1 Erythroxylum roigii | reverse complement strand
CAGTGGCCAGTCTTGCCACCATGAAAGCAAAATCCTTTTGGGGCAGATTCTTTGGTTTTCTTCTTGATGGCACTTCCCTGGTTTCTATGCCTTCTTCTTCTTTGAACCAGAAAAAGAAGCATCCACCAGTAGCACTTGCTTGCTATCCTTCTTGATAGCCTGCTCAGCTGTCTTGAGCAGATTGATCATCTCAGGAATTGTTATGGATATTTGGTTCATCCGACAGTTTAACACGAACTGTGCATAACCGTCAGACAATCCAACCAGAATTAAGTCTCTACTTAACTCATAATCCATTACAAAACCTAAGACGGCCAATCTCTCAATATAGCCATTCATCTTCAGGGCATACTGCACAGCAGATGTCCCTGGAGCCATCTTTGTGGTGAAGAGAAGCCTTAAGGTCTCGAACCTTTCAGACCGAGCTTACTCATCAAACAGCTCCCTAAGATGAAATACTATAGAGTGAGCATCCATGGACACATGCTGCTGCTGCAGCTCTGGTGACATCGAGGCTAAAAGCCATGTCACTGTCCTTTAGATCTACTATAGACTCCACAACTTTCGTCATACGCTCCGTCAAGATTTTGGAGATAATTTTGTACACCACATTCAAGCAAGAGATAGGCCGAAAATCAGAAACTGTTGGTACATGTCTTGTCTTCGGTATTAGGGTGATAATAGTGTGGTTGAGTTGTTTTAGGAGCCTCCCCGTCTTAAAGAATTCATGCACTACCGCAAGTACATCCCCACCGACCCTTTCCCACAGATTTTTAAAGAATGCAGCCGTGTACCCATCCGCCCCCGGTACTTTCTCGTTGCCAATATCAAACAATGCACGACTAATTTCATTATCGAAAATAGGACTGATTAACTGATCACACATCTCATGATTCAGCAAAGGACCACTTCTGATGATATGGGACTCAATTCTAGCACATGGAGTGGCAGAACCGAATAAGTCTTGGTAGTGGTTTACAAGGCACATTGCAACTTCATCCAAAGAGGAGGTAGTAGAGCCATCAGCCTTAAGTAGAGAGGTTATTTCATTAAGCTGTACTCTCTTGTTAACCATGGCCGAGAAGTATCGGGTGTTGCGGTCGGCCTCCATCAAGTGCACCTCTTTAGCTTTTTGTTGGAAAAACATTCTCTCAGCCTCCTGAAGGAAAAGTGCATGTTTGCGTTTAGCATTCAAGGTGGCCGCAAGGTTGGAATCTGCAAGGTTGTGAATGGAAAGCTGGTAGTGTCGGTCAAAGTCTGCTTGAGCTTCCTTAGCTTTCTGTGAAATGTGCCCGGATACATCATTGTTCAATCTCTTAAGGGGGTGCTTCAAAAATTTTAATCTAGCAGCAAGGATGAACTGAGCATTCCCCGAGACTTGGATCCCCCAATTGGCATTAACTACGTTTGAGAAAGTCGGGTGTTGGAGCCAAAAGTTGAAGAATTTGAAAGGCCGATTCCCTTTGTTCTGCTTTTTGCTGAAATCCACAACAATGGGGCAATGGTCTGAATCAATGCGCATTGGGAGGAAGGATGCCGAACAATACCAATCATTTTCTGCCCAAACTGAATTAACAAGAACGCGATAAAATTTTGCCCAAAGCATATTTTTATGCCAAGTGTAGGTTTCACCGTATGAGGCCACATCCTCTAGTCCCAAGGTCATCCGAAAATCTAGCAGATCTTGCATGAAGTATGCAGTAGGTGGTTTGCAGCCTAGTCTTTCCGATGCCTTACAAACGCAATTAAAGTCTCCCATTAGAAGCCAAGGCACATGAGGACTAGTTGAGTGCCCCATAAGGTGGTACCAAAGTTCCCTTCTTTTTGTCACACTATATAGGCCATATATGCAAGTCACCAAAAATGCACGGTTGGAAGATAGTTGTAAGAGCCGGCAGTGGATTTGTTGTTCTCCAACCTCCAAAATCTGACATGAGTAATTAGATGGATCCCATATGATTGCCATTCTACCCTTTCCAATTAACTCAAAATTATGGCTAAACTTCCATCCTAGAAACCGATGCATCGCCATCCTCTCCAAACCTGTCACAGTAAGTTTAGTTTCTAATACGCAAAGGAATTTACACTTGTGTTGTCAGGTGAGAGTGACAACACTTTTTTGTCGCGAGGTCGTATTGAGACCTCAGACATTCCAGCTCAGAAAACTCAATTGATCAAACGGGAGGGGCCAACCCCTCCATTCTTCCGTCCTACCCCCACTGTTTCTCTTTTCTGCCTGGATTTGCCTTGCTTGGGAATTTTCTGCCATTGGTCCCCTGGAGTGGATCCATCAGGTTCTACCACAACATCTTTACCTTTTAACTTCAAAGGTTGCATGTCATTCCCCATATCAGTAGTTGTATCCTCTGCCGGCAGATGAGGCTCAGTACTAGTGTTAGCATTTGTCTAACTAATATTTCCCCCAACAGCACCTGTATGAAGCACTGGTGGGGTTGGCAAGGCAGGCTGATGCCTCGACCCCTTAAGAGGGCGTGAGAGGCCCTGATTAGGACCACGTGGAACCTCCATGTTAGTGGCAGCTTGTAAAGGAGGAGTGTTGGCCGACTTACCACTGCTCTTGGGAACCTATTTTTGGACCTTAGGCATAGATTTTGTGCAAGTAAACACATTGTGGCCAAAATGTCTACAGTCACAACAATAGGATGGGAAAGTCTCGTACACCACCGATTGCAAGAATTTGGTCCCTTCCGATAGCTTCACCTCATAGCTAGTAATGGGGGGCTTGGATACATCAACTTCAACAAGCATGCGGGCATAACCGATTCTGGCACGCTAAAGGGTAACTTGGTCGGTACAAATTGGTTTACCGATCATGAAACCAAGTTTAGATAACCCTTTACTCGTCCAAAGGTCTAAGGGCACATTAGGGAGTTTAATCCATATCGGAAGAGCCATAAAGTCTTGGAAGTTAAATGCAAATCCGGGAGCAAGCTTCTTCAACATTAATGTTTTGCCATACAACACATACGGACCAGTAGCCAGTACACTTGTGCGGTCCTCTTCCGAATCAAACTTGAATACGAGCCATCCACCTTCATGTGGGATAATTCTGCATTTCACCCCCCATTGTACAATCAGCCCTTCAACAGCTCTCATACCAGGAAACCTTCCAGTGAAAACACCGACCAAGCAATAACCCCATTCTTGCTCTAAGTCCAGGCGGTCTTCATTCAAGATAGTTAATTCCTTATCCACCGACATTTGTTCCAACTGCAGACCCTGATTCAAAGCACGGTTGTTGTGAAAAAGGCTAGCAAAAGATGGTTTTGATTGCTTACTTGTAGGGCTATCTGGAGTGCTAGTCGGCTGGGAACCAGCATCTTTGCTCGTATCGGCAGGCTGCTGGCCAGGAGGGATAGGAGGCATTTTATCAAGCAGCTGGTCAGCAGTCATCTCCTCCTCTGAGTTTTCAGTTTCTACACTGTCTTGACTCCCCAACACAATATCACCCTCAACATCATCTTCCTCATCCGAAGTTGAAACCGCATCATAAGAGTCGGCAGTAAGAATTTCATTAACAACACCCTTACCGGTTTTAAGGGAAGCACCTGACTTGTTACCCGAGAGAACAGCTTTCACACCTCCAGAAGTAGTCTTCGGATTACCCCTCAACACTTGCGACAATAGCGAGGGTTTCACATTTGCAATCCTTGGTCGAGCTTGGGCAGTCTTCATACCCCCATTGGGTTCAGTGGCCATGGCCTGAGGTGCTTCGGTGTCAGCCAATAAATGTTGATCCTTAGGTTTTTTCTTACCCATGGGGCATGGAGGTACCTCACCACTCCCCCCAGTAGTGCTCTTAGGAGGCGGTCACCTTGCAACTCCCAAGGGCAACGCCTCAGAGAAAGCCACAAGGAGAGCACCAATGCTGGCTAGCAGATGCGAGATCCGAAGTCAAGTAGCACAGATCTGAGGAAAAAACGCCAAGGATCTATGCGCACAAAGGTCAGATCGAGGAATAGAACGAGGAATAGAACGAGTAGAAGGACCGACACGTTAAGAGGGATTTGGACAAACCCCCAACGATACACCAACAAAGAACCACCTCAGAATGCACAAGAACACTCAGAGAAGCCAAAAACCGTGAAGAAAATCCGTGGAAAGAGTGGCATAAGGTGGGCGCAATCTAGGGGAAGGAAACCCTAGAGAGAGACACTCTCAAAACGCTCATACTGAAACTTTTTTTTATTACATTAGGTATCCCGGCTTATCCAGACTAATCCTAGGCCCCTACGACCCCACCCTAAGAGCCTAGAAGATGTAAATCTGGAACTCCAAGATCCCTCAGGTTCCTACGTAGCCTGTACACTTCTGCGCACAAGGAGTCTTCACATACTTGATTGTTTAGCTGATGATTGATCACTGGCTCCTCCCTTGCTCAGCATCAGGTTCCCATCAGCCTCCAGGTTCCCGAGTAGCTCCAACTCCCACACTGCCGCTGGAAGCGAGACGTCCGTAATTGATCTGATCAGAGAGTTATGCCTAGGAGACTAGAGGGTCATCAATAGAAAATGCCTATTTCTCCTCCTTGGTAAAATTCAAGGTCACTAATTTATAACTTGATTAATGCATAAAATATAATAAACATGAATCATAAATTTGTACTTTATTATAAAGTTTATTCTTTTCATACTGCTCCTTTTGAAATGTTTTTTGAAACATGTTAATCGACACCACTTTAAGTATACAAGTATTTGACCTCTGATAATATCCACGCGAATTCATTGAAAGCTCTACAACTACAAGTAGTGTAAAAGGGGACAAGTTAGAACTGGTGGCTCCTATGAAGCCTTCATTTATTTAGAATAGAATTTAGACTTTTTGATAATTTAATTGAATTATAATTATAATTATAATTTAATTAGATTATAATTAATTCTAATCCAATGTCAAATTGGTTCAAATAAGATTCAAGATCTTGTATTAGCATTATTTTTTAAATATTTCATATTTAAACATTTAAAGCTTCTTAAACTTTGCAATCTAATTTTATTAAATTATCTTTTCTTTCTAACTATTCTTTACGTGTGACCTATTAGATTCTTAAATATACTGATAAAGGATAAAAATTATAGCTCTAAATTATATTTTAGAATTAAATAAATTACTTTTTTATTTATTTTTAATTTTTTAATTAAATAATTTATATTTATATATCAAGATTTGGGTCTATTAACGCATCATAATCACCCAAATATTATGAATATTAAAGTGATTTTAACTATCCTTGCATGATATTTTTGTACGCAAAAAGGACAATTTACCCTTAATGTTTCACAAAATATCTAAGTTGACCTTTGTGGTTATCTATGTTACCAAATCTTCCATTAATGTTTATAAAATCAAATAATTTGTCTCTTAAAGCATCACTTTGTTTGCTTTAACTAACGTCAAGGTTTTGTTATTTGGAGCCATATCAGCTAATGTGTCACCTTGACAATTGGCATGTTATTGTTATTTAATTTATTATTTTTAAGATTTTACTTTTTTAAAATAAAAACACAAAGTCGATCAAATCAAAAAAGAAAAATCCAACACCCAAAGTTTTTTCTTCCCTACCTAACATTTAATTAGCTTCCATATACTTCATATCATATCCCATGACTACCAAACAAGCTATGCTTAATTAAGATAGGTCCAAGTAGTACTACAACAATCTCCACAAGAGATCCTTTAGAGTTTTTAAGTCAATTGGTTAATTATGCAATCATTACAATGATAACTTCTATAAACATATAAGTAGTGTTCTAAATAGAATTGTTATATCATCTCAGTTTAGTGAACTTATTTTATAACATGTACCTAAACGTTTTCTTAAGTATCTTCATAGTTTAACTAATAAGATAGACTAATTTCTTTATAAGAAAGAAATACGTATCAGTCCTTTGTTTAACGTACATTCTTAATAGAACAATAATTAGAAACAATTTAAAAAATACGTAAATGTAATATGAATCTTATAATTATAATCTCATCATAATTTCATTTGCAATTCATATTTATGGCATGAACTTTGTCTCATATATTAGTTAATTAAATAAGTATACATAAAATAAAGAATGTCTTTAAATAATTATGTCCCAAAAATTACAACCACCTAATTTACTGTAGGGCATAAATCAACAATAATGACAACCATGGATGGATGCACATTGGGAGCAAGTGGGGGAACTTCCCTCCACTGCATCTAAAAAATTTTATATAAAAATTATTATTTTAAGTTTTGATCCTATAAAAAAATTAAAATTTTGCCTCCCATTAATTTAATTGGTGACAAAAAAATAAAATTATAGATATATTAACATATCAAATAAAAAATAAAATATGAGTCCATCCATTTTTATTAAGATTACTATTATTTGGACCCATGACTTTTTTAAATGAAAGCCTACAAATGGAGAGATAAAAACTATATACTTAATTGACTTTTTTTTATTCAGATTTTTTAATAACCTTTTGGCTTCTTCATTACACTACTTTTTATCTTTTTGGCGTTTTCTTCTCCTAACTCCACAAGGACCATCATACCCAAAGCAAAAAACAATAATTTATATTTAACGCAATTGTGGAAAGGATTCCCCCGCAGGCTCTACCCCGTTCTACCACTGATATGCCGTTGAGGGCTTTAATATTTGATAGGTAAATTTCCACTTCATTTTGGTGATTGGATTTATTGGTGTTAGCAAAATCTGCTTCGGTGCAAAGTGGCTTGATATATATATAATCTAGATTATGGACGTTTACCTCAAATGAAACAGGAAAGAAGAATCTTTTTGAAATTTTAAAGGGGTTATTGAGTTGAATCCTCTTTTTTTTCCCCTTCTTTTCTTTGGAAGAATGTGCAGTACGTATAATTTAGAGATGGATTCTTGTAAGTTGTAATAGAGTTGGTACAGTTTTAATCTTTACATTCTTTTAGACTTTTAGTGAAGACACAAGATAAGATTTCTTATTGAAACTTTTACACAGAGAGAAGAAAATATCAAGGGGAGTTTAACAAAGTGATTTGTTAGTCTTGGTCTTTTCAGAAGTAAAAAGTTGTAACAGATAGAAAATTGAAGGTTGACAAGGTAAGGATCAAATTGTTAGAAAAAACAAACTTGTAGATGAAAAATCATAGCATATAAAGTCGTAAATATGAACAAAAATAGTACTTATAAATTATAATGAAGTATCCAGCAAATGTATTATGCTCAATAGAGATATGACTCGAGAAAATGAGGGTAAAAGCACTCAACATCATTCCTCTGGTAGATGACTTCATATCCCCATTTAAGGATCACAATAACATCCAGTATCAATTTCTTTCTTACTTTGGAAAACATGATGTGCCGAAAGTATATATGAAAATTTTACTTTTTGTTTATGTATTTCATAATTTGCATCTGTGTAAAGTGTTATTCAAATAATTTTAATTAGTTAATTTTTTTATGAATAGATAATTTTTTTATTTATTTTGTATTCAATTTGTCCATAATTACTTGACTTTGATTTCAGTCATGGACAAATTTCTCAAAAGGCCTCTTACAAATAAGGATTATAGTCCCAACCCTTTAAAAAATCCTCATTTAGAAGTCAATTTAGATGACCTTCAATATGATCCAGAATTGCAGAAAAATTTCAGATTATCATCCTAATGACCGTGATAGAATACGAAGAGCGGTCCATGTCAACCTTTTGAGCATGATTTTCTACAAAGAAAACTTGGAAATATTTATCGTAGATTTGTTCCATCTTGGTTTAAAGAATACGCCAATTGGTTAGAGTATAGTGTTACAAAAGATGCAGCTTTTTGCTTATGTTGTTATCTTTTTAGGCCGGATATTGGAAGTCAAGCAACTGGTGATACTTTTGTTACTGATGGATTTAACAATTGGAAGAAAAAAGACATATTTCATATTCATATAGGAGGTCCTAATAGCTCTCACAATATAGCTTGGAAGAAATGTCAAGATATGATAAGTTAGAAACAACATATTCAAGTTGCTTATGCTAATCAATCAATACAAACTCAAAAGGACTATCGTACCCAACTCACTACATCGGTGGATTGTGTTCGATTCCTTTTACGTCAAGGATTAGCTTTTCATGTTCGTGATGAATCATAGACTTCTGGTAATAATGTTAATTTTATTCAACTTTTATAAATCTTGGCTGACCCTAATGAAGCTATCGACAATGTTGTTTTAAACAATGCCCGTGAAAATCTCAAAGTCATTGCTCCTGACATACAAAAGGATAATGTCAAAGCTGCTACAATTGAAACCTCCAATGCCACTATTAATGATCTTCAAGGTGGGTTATTTTCTATCCATATTGATGAGTCTCGTGATATCTCAATCAAAGAACAATTGGCTATTGTTTTATGTTATGTGAATGCAAAAGGATGTGTGCTTGAGCGATTTATTAGTATTATTCATGTTAGTGATACCACCTCTTTATCACTAAAGTTTGCAATAGATGAATTGTTTTCAAAGCATGGATTGAGTATATCATCTTTACGTGGGCAAGGCTACGATGGAGCTAGCAATATGCAAGGAGCAATTAATGGTTTGAAGACTTTGATTTTAAAAGAAAATAATTCAGCTCACTATGTTCATTGTTTCTCTCACCAATTGCAATTAGCACTTGTAGCGGTGGCCAAGAATCATGTACATGTTGCTTTGTTGTTTAACACAGTCTCAAGCTTATCAAATATAGTTGGAGGTTCTTGTAAAAGAAAAGATCTTCTTCGTGAGAAGCAATTTAGTAAGATTGTTGAAGGGCTGAAAAATGGTGAACTTTCAAGTGGTAAAGGTTTACATCAAGAAACTTCTCTTCAAAGACCAGGTGACACACGTTGGGGCACACATTATGGATCATTATCAAGCTTAATCGTGATGTTTGACTCCATAGTTGATGTTCTAGAGATCATTATGAAAGAAGGCACAACTTCAGAGCAAAAAGGTGAAGCATATGCTTTGCTTGATTCTATCCAATCTTATGAATTTGTATTTAGCTTGCATTTGATGAAAAAAATCTTGGGCATCAAAAATGAATTATCTCAAGCATTGCAAAGGAAGGATCAAGACATTATCAATAAAATTTCTTTGATTAAAATTTTCAAACAACGACTATAAATGATAAGGGATGATAGGTGACAGACCTCATTTGAAGAAAGATCTTCATTTTGTGAGAACCATGATATTGTTATTCCAAATATGGATGAAAATTTTGTACAATAGGGAAGGTCAAGGTGAAATACACAAAAAAATGACGAATTTGCATTATTATCAAATGGAATTATTTTACAATGTGATTGATATGCTACTTTAAGAGATCAACAATCGCTTCAATAAGGTAAATATAAGTTGCTTATTTGTGCGGCATGCTATAATCCAAGTGACTCTTTTTATGCTTTTAATAAGTAAAAAATTGATTCAACTTGACGGGCACGACTTTAGAAATAGTGAGCAGACGTTTGCAGTATACCAAGTATAAGCCGGATTTTACAACTTATCAAGTATATTTTTTGAATTATTTTTTTAATATCTTTTTTTAAAACTTATATCAACAACTCTATACTTTATTATTATTATTATTTATTTTATTTTATTTTATTTTTATTTTATCTTCGTGTTATATTTTGTTTTCAAGTATATCCTTTGGTTATATTATATTATATTTATTGTAATTTTATTTACATTATAATTTAGCGTGTCAGTTTCACTTATTTACTCTTTAACCTGCATCACTCTTTTATTGTAACATCTGCATGCGGATCTATCATAGAGCAATTAGTAGCTTATTCTCGTGACCTCTTTCCAGGTTTCCTGGTGTTTCCTTGCTCCTGATTCCTTACTTTCACTCGGGTTTTCGACAGTTTCAATCTTTAATAGTTTGTGTGTTTTTGTGTGTTGCTTTTGCTTTTGAGGTTTTTCGTGCTTGTTCCATATCTGCATTCTGATTTTGTGTTCAAAGATTGTTCCTTTTGTGGGATTTGCCTTTTGGGTTTACTTTGTTTTGATCACTTTGTATTTTATTTGGGTGAGTTTGTTTGTTCTTTAAGATATCTAAAGGTTATGCATATGGGTATATATTGTATTGCCTCCCTCTTCCGTTTGTTGCATTGCATAGTGAGGTTGAATTTGGGTTGTTATTTCTTGTAGAGTTTTTTTTTTGGGATCATTTTAGAAGTTGCAATTTTTTGTTCTGGGAAAGGAAAGTTACAATCTTCGTAGGCCTGTGAAGGTCATCTTCCAATTCTTTACTTCGTGAAAGTTACAGTTTTCTTACTTCATGAAAATCTCCACTCGTTAGTATTTCAAGCTCCGTGAAGTCATACTTTGGGATAGGAAGTTGACAATGCCTAGTGTTAGAATATATTTTTTATATATCCTAATTGATTTTGGCATTTTAAATTGGACATAGGATTTGTTATATACCTTGAAGATTGCATTGCCACATGTCCCTATTACTGCAGAAGTCTTTCTTTAATACATATTCTATTTTCAGTGGTATCTTTATACTTGAAGATTATCCATATATGGGATATCTTCTCATTATGGAAGTAGTCTAGCTTCACAAGGACGTTGAAATAAATCTGCAGGATGTTCCTTTTCGTTTCTATATACACATGCGTGGATATTGGTGATTAAGTCATATAGTGGTCTTGTTTGAAAAGGATTCGTCCAAGGCATTTTTAGGAAGGCTGCGTGAATAATGGGAATTGGGGATTGCTTCTTGGCTGACGTGGAATATTTGTGATGAGTATCCTTCTTCTGATTGGCGAATGGTTTTTGGCTAGGTTTTTGTGTGGAAAAACCGTGTGGGTAATAGGCTGAGTTGGTTGCTGCGTTATCGTTCTTCAATCTCTTGGTTGAGTTGTTTTTGTGAGACCTTTTGAAGCAACAGTGATATACCATATAATCCTTAATGAGCAGTCCATGGATGATGCGCAGATGATGTTGTTTGGTTGAGTTCAAAATTGATGTTTGCAACACTTTGAAGTTTTCGTCACAGATGAGTACACATACAATCGGTGTTGCTACTTGGTTGTTTTGGTGAAAAATTTCAGATCTGAAATTTTTGCATTCTTGTTTTAATTGTCTTTTTTTAAGCAAAATTAGTTAGACAAATCCTCTGACGAGGTTAACACGAGTCGGTTGTGTTATTGGGCGTGAAAATCTTTCACAGGTAGTTAGGTTGTGGGTCGGTTATATAGATTGGGTCTTACGGGGTAGATCAATCGTGTGTAATTTTTATGAACTGCATTGAAAGAATTTAATCTGGGTGAGGATCCCGCAGACGTAGGCAAGGTGTGCCGAACTACGTTACCAAACGTCGGTGTTTTTATTATTTTGCGTTTGTGTGATTTATAGTCTGCGAAATAATTAATCACTTTGGTGTTTCACCTAGTATTTTATACTGTTGTTTTCCTTCACATATTTTCTTGCAAGTAGTGAAGTGGCGTTTTTCGAGATCTAGGAACGAGCTCGTCTCTGGTTCTAGTTCCCAACCACTAATTCTTGAATCCTTTATACTTAATCCACTTGTTCTGGGGGAAACTATCAATATCCAGCCTCTTTCACCTGTTGATGGAAGCTTGGGTAAGAGCAACAACACTGAGGAGTTTCAAGAAAGGTATGGGCCATTTCGTTCTTTTCCCCTGTTAAATTTTTTCCCTGTTAAGTGTGGAGGAGGGCCGCAGCTCGACAGAAGTGACAGTGGCTATCAGGTATCTAAGGTACGCTTTTAACGGTAGCTTTCTTTTTGTGGGCGAGCTTGATGAATGTTGATAAATGCCATATTCCTTGGCCATTTCTGAAGGTAAGGGATGGCTAGGTCCAGTCGTCCTTCTAGTTGTTTTGTTTTTCAGTTTATGTCACTGCGATCTTCTATTTTGTGAATGTACTATTATTTACGCATTTTTTAACTCTTCTGTGGGGGTTGATTCTCGTAGTTCTCCTTTCAGAGTCGAGGTTGAATGCTATGGCCTTATGAGTCTAGGTATCCCTGTTTCTCGGCGGTAACGGCCTTTTTTTTTAACATCTGCTAATCTGGGTAAGGGGTCCTAGCTCTTGAACAAGTTTCCAAAGGTTACGGTCTATGCCTTGCATGCAGGTCTTGGGAGGGGATGGCGTTGTAGGGCTGCGTGCATGACAAACGAGGAACGTTCATACACTTTGCGTAGGGTTCTTTTAACACATCACGCGTCGTATCCGCCAACTTCCTCGAGCCTCCTGACAACTCGGCGTTCTCCACAAGAAACCGTCAATTTTTCCCTATTACGAACTGTTGCTACCGCGCTTTTTAACCTGACGTTTTAAGATTTACAAGTTTTTTATTCTTCTCTTTTTCCCAACACGCCTTCCCTTTTAAAATCGCACCTCCTGTATCTTTGGACCATTTTCCCTGCTTTTGCTTCATTATTAGATTATTAGCCCTTTGAGTATTATTAATAGTAATTTTATTTATATTTATTCCATCTACGAAGCTGTCTATATATATATATTATTTTATCTATCCCTATTATTTGTACCGTTGTTGCTATTATTTTCTTATTTCATATATTTATTTATTAGTAATTTATCTTTTATTAAGTTTTTTCTCCACATCATTGTTTTATATGTTACATCTGCATGTGGGTCTCTTAGAAACAGCCTCTCTATGTAGGGTTAAGGCTGCATACTATATGACTTCCCTAGACCCTGCTTCATTGCGAGATTTCAGACTGGGTGCGATGATGATAATGATGATCTGCATGCGGGTCTATCAGAAACAGCTTCTCTACTATATAGAGGTAAGACTGCGTACTATCAGACCTCCCCAGAAAGTGGCGGAGCTAGGAATTTAAGATAGGAGGGTCCAAATATTTATTTTTTAAAATTTTGGGGGGGGATGTTTTCGCCCAAAAAGTGGTACATGTACTCATTGACAACTTCCGGG
>JANZXV010000211.1:29222762-29238396 GCA_027576455.1 Erythroxylum roigii | reverse complement strand
TATAAATCAGGAGTCAACAAGTGCATAATTACTTAAGAAAACGGGCCTAATTTATAGTATAAATTTGGTTCAATCAGCAAGCACATGCTATCTAAAAAACTCTCATGTTTTGTTATTACATAAACTCACAATTATGTGTCTCTAACCCATTTTGTGTGAGTATAATTCAACCATAAAATCATAACTATAACTCTTTCTGTAAGATTACATAATTCAACCATGAAGTTATAACTTTAACTCAATTTGTATGATTACATAATTTAACCATAAATTCACAACTATAACCTATTTTGTACGATTAAATAATTCAAACATAAACTCACAACTATAACTCATTTTGTATGATTATATAATTCAATCATAAACTCAATTTTATGATTATACAATTCAACCATAGAGTCATAACTGTAACTCGTTTTGTATGATTACATGATTTAACCATAAACACAAATATAACCTATTTTGTATGATTTCATAATTCAACTATAAATTTACAATTATAACTTGTTTTGTGTGATTAAATAACTCAAATATAAACTCATAACTATAACTTATTTTGTATAAATACATAATTTAACCATAAATTCATAACTATATCCCATTTTATATGGTGACATAATTTAACTATAAATTAGTCTATTTTGTATGATTACACAATTCAATTTATAAGCCATTTTGTATGAGCTACTTTGTGACAATATATAACCTAATTTGTTTACAAAATAATTTTACACTTTCATTCATTAGCTCTTCACTATGATTTTATCACTAATTTTGATCTTTCATTCACTAATTCTTCACTTTCGTTCTATATTAGGAAAACATTTCATACACTAGTTTTAGTTAACATATATAAAAGTACAAGAGACATCATAATATTTCTTTTAAATGAGAGAACACAATATTTCATTTAGTGAATCAATATTTCAAAATTAGATCTAATTCCAATTCCAAAATAGCAACAACTCAAGTTCACTCCATAAGCTCATCTTCCTCAAATCCTAGCAACACATAGTACTATACTAGACTTAGTGAAAGTGTGAGACAACATTCACAAATCATAAGTCATCACAAACAACATTCACACACAAGTCAACAAACTTAACCCAAACAACATTGTCACCAATGCAACACAAATGCAAAACCCATAATTGCCATTTGGAAACTTTGAGGAGCTTGGATGGCAAAAGATGAAGGTGGAGGATGACGAAGAAGGATGAAGGTGGAGGAACACAACGAGCTACGTTGCGCATGTTACATGCAGAAGACCAAGGTGGAGGATAGAGGAGAACAAAGATTTGTGTGCACCTGTGCGGGTTTGGGTAATGAGCTATATGCCTGCGTAAACTGTGGAGGACAAATGCAAACTATGGAGGATGGTTGTGAGCTTGTGCAATGAGTTGTGCACCTATGTAGACTGCAAAGGTTGAGACAATGCCAGTGATAGGCAGTAAGAAGATTGTAGAATGTAAACTAGACCAAAGAGTAGAGACAGAGAGTAAGCAACAACAAACAATAGAGGTGGCGAAAAATATTAGGTCGAGGGAGACTTTGGATTGCATTATGGGCATTTATCCATTTAAGGTTCTTTTTTTGCGAATTGGTCCTTTAATTTTCTAAAATCACTTAATCCAATCGGTACTGGACTAACATTGTGCATTCCAAGAAGCTAGCACCTCTCACCTAACTCTTTTTGCAATAGTTTTAGATTTCTCGTAACATGTTTTAGGAGGTGTTTGGTTAGATGGTATGGGAAGAAAGGAATGGGTAAGGATGAAAAAAGATAGTTGGTAATATATTATGATTTAATGAACATTATTTTTATATCCCCTTTTGGGGCAATATTCTATATCCCCAATATAATGAGGAATGGAAAACATATTCATTTTCATTCCTCACTATATTCATTATAATTCATATTACCATTCCCCTAAGTAAACCAAGCACACTCTTATAGATACCGTTAGAGGTCAGTCACTTGTGTGACAAATGAGCTGATTTCAGAAATAGTTTGAGAAAAACGACAAAAATATCAAACTTTAGAATAAAATATGAATTATGATTCATGATTTATTATATTTTATATGTTAAATATGTTATCGAATTTAAGTGATTTTGGACAGTTCAAGACTCGATTGGGCCTGAGACTGCCCAGCTCGAATTATTAATTTTTTAAAAATGACAAACCGATGTCATTTTTTCTTTACATGTCAGGCCTTGGTCTTGGCGGTCTAGAAAATCAAGCTTGAGGCTAGGTTCAAGTATCAGTCAACCCAGGCTTAGTCTATTGACTTCGGGCCAGGTCAGTCCCGTGCCCTTCTGTCATCCCTAGATTTTAGCTCTAAAAAATCAAAGCGAAAAATTTTTGTATTTATTTCACTGTACACGGAATTGAATCCCTCCTTAATTTTTCAACAATCAAATTCTACCCAAGTTTATTAACAAATTTATTATTACGAGGCTTATGCTTTTGAGATTATGGTTTTTAATGTATTTCTGAAAATATGTTTACAGGTGATTGAATTTTAGCTCGATAGTATGCATGAAATCTAAGGCGTATTGTCAGGTGCAACCTGTATCCAATATTATGCATTTTGTATCGTATCAGTCTAAAAATGGTATGAAACTTGGTTCAAGAGTACTGAGAAAGTAGGTAGTGAGAGAAAACTAAGTTGCTGGACATCGCACCACACATCTCCACATATTGGAACACACATGTTGCAGGAGAAAGCATACAATGAGAGAAAACCAAGTGGAATGACTCAAGACAGTTACCTAATAAGAAAGAGAGATAAGGAACAAAGAAATAACACCTTTCTATTGTTGTAGTAGACCCATTTGAAGACTTGGAAGCTTCATTCTTTTGAGAGATGGAGGACATACTGTAGTCACTAGGGATAAGAGAGGAGAAAATTAAAGAAACTTATGGATAAACGCTTTTCATAATATCTAGCTTTCTTTTTGAAACAACACAAACACGTGTTGGTTTGTGTTCTTTTTAAAGCATTTGAGGTACTATGTTTAAAGCATTTAAAGTAAAACCTGCCGCCCAATTTCATTAATATACTATAATTTTTCAACAACAAAAAAGAAGAAGAAGCTACAATAAACTTGTTGATGGGTATATATGTAGAAAATTTAATGAATTACGATTTTCCATGGTAGGGACATTTTGTTGGAAGACTGTATATTTAGATTATATTGTAATTTTAAAAAAATTTAAGGAATATATTATAAATTTCAATACACTACCGTATTTAAACCAAATTCTGTACATAATTAGAATATTACTCGTAAAAAACTAAACAAATAGAATTGGGGTCGAGGAATGATGGAAAATGAGTAACATTCAAAATCCGTGCTGATCGAGATATTGAACTGATTCAGTGCTTACTGATTTGACAAATGACAAACTCAAGCTTCCAATACTTTTGAGAAATAATATCGTGATCATATATTCCCTCACAATTGCCATTGCCAGAGTTTGTGAATGTGATGCTAATATGCGGAGTACTAATCATTTACAAAATAGTCAAAATGCATACAGTATAAACAAACAATAAGTTACCTCTTATTCCTTGAATAATAGCTACAGCTTTCGCATTCGAGACATTTATCCTCATTGATCATTATATTAACATTCTTCAATTCCGTGACGAAGGCAGGATTCAGTCAAGGAAAATGTGAACATTATCTAACTCCTCCGACTCTCTACTTTAACACAACCTCCAGTCTGTTGTGGTCGAGGGAAAATACAGATAGTGATGACTGATGAGTAGCAGTTGATCGAAGACTTGAAGCAATTGAAGAGAGTAACAATTCCTTTAAATCCCTGGAGGCTCCTCGTTGATTCAACCTGAGTAGATATTCGACAGAAGATGAATCAAGGGCAATGTGATCGGTCGGTCACTTTGGAGGCCAAAATCCTCCTCGGACATTAGTAAAAGCTTTCTCATAATCTCACTGTCAAGATACAATAAAGGCAGCATGAAGCGTCCTTTCTCAGCTGTAGACTGTGAAATGACCCTTCTGTGCTAGCAATGATTTACGAACTTGTTCCTCGCTTCCATTTCTAAATGTGAGTGAAAGCTTTTGGCTCTTGACAGTAGCTAGCCTCTGCCAATTCTTTGCCATAACGACAAAGTTGTTGGACTTGGCCATAGTTGAGGACCAAGAGGAGAAACTGAAAAAAATCGAAGAGGGTAGTAGTTTCGCAAACTTTTGGATCTATTTCTAGCAAACAAAAAAATCAGAAAAATTAAAAGAACCAAAATATAAATCGACAACAGAAATTGGTAACGCAGTTCGACACACCTTGCTATGTCTGTGGGACCCTCACCTAACTTAATAACTTTCACCGAAGTACAATAGATTTATCCAAGGCTTTACTGAGTCGACACCACTCAAATTTTATTCAACTATCTTCTCATGTCATGTTGCAACCGTAGATTCAAGATATCCATAAATCCTTCACACAATAAGAATAAGAATCCCACTACACATTTAATTACAAGACACTCACGCAGGATACACCAAAAGCCCTTATCTTTTATCCACACCATCCATAAAAACGCAAGACAAATTGCCTTTATCTTTTTTTTAAAAAGTAAAATTGCATTATTTGTCAAAATCTTTCCCTTCACATTGTCTTTGTTTCTGTAATTGACTCTTTCTAATTCAAGTGTGCTTTGATAACATGGGTTGTCGCTGGAAATTTAGTAGAGAGTGTCTAAATTTTCGGTTCTAACCCTTTTGAAACATCATTTGTAACATTTTGTAGCATCTCGGCCCTATGTGCCTGTTAACTCCGCAAAAGTGACATGTGAGTACAAACCTTCGATTCTTTCTTGAAGTTTCTTCTTCTCGGACAGATTTGGACATATTATTTTTCTCCTCATTCACTTTAGAGCACTCACCCTTATAGCCAATGCCTTGAAGACCCCCTTTAACCTTACTAATTTTCATTAACTTTCCTAGTTTTCTGTGCCTCCATTCAACATTCTCAATTCCTTTTCGGTACTTATTAATTTCATTCTAGCTTCACTAAGTTCATCTGACGTCAATGTCAATTTCTTTTCTAACTCTTGGATGGTGTTCTTCATGGAGAGATTCTCTTCCTTCAATCTTTCATTCTTTCTATATATTTTCACCCATTTTGCGTACATTAATTCGTAAGCCTCATAAATGTTCCTTTTTTTGTCATCTAGGTCACTTTCATCACAGTCATAATCTGATAATAAGTCTTAAAATGACTTGTTTTCGAAATTTTCCGATTTTCCCTCTTTTCAGCCTTCAGTTACTTCCTTTTTAGTTACTGTTAAGCAAGTAACTGGACTTTTGCTATATAGGGCAATCAACACAACACCATTCGCTATTTCTTCTTCGCTACCATATTCACTCTCGGAATCATTCTCACTCTAGGTGCTTGTAAAGGACTTTTCTTTTCTCTTCTTCAAAGTATTAGCACATTCGGATTGAATGTGTCTGAAACCTTGTCATTCATGACATTGAATTCTTCTTACCTTCCTTTCACCCTTTTGTGTTTTGACTTGATGTTTTCCATTGTTACTCGATGAACTTCTGCCATTTTGCCTAAACTCGAGTCTGTCCTTTTATATTCTCTTCAGCCACTTACTGAACTCTCGTGTTAATAGCTATATATCCTCATTCTCGTCAGATTCATCTTCTAAGTCATTCACAACTTTACCAATCTTGACTTCCAATGCTAATCCTTTATTCTTCTCTTGATTGTCCTCAACAAATTTATTTCGAAATTTGTAAGAATTCTAATTACCTTCTCCAATGATAGATCATCAATATCGTGGGCTTCCTCTATTGTTGTAATTTTTGGAATAAATCTTGTAGGCAGTGATCTCAATGTTTTCTTAACTAATTTCACGTTAGAGTATTTCTTCCCTAATTGATGTGCCTGATTCGCTTTATCTCGCAGTTTTTTATGGAAGTCTCTGATAGTCTCATTCTCATCCATCTTCAGCTTTTCAAATTGCACAGCTAACATTTGTCGCTTTGACGCTATCACAGATTTTGACCCTTCATGAATAGTTTGCAAAGCATCCAATGCTTCTTTGGCCGATTCACAGGCTGAAATCATTGAGAATCGTCCTTCATCAACAGCATTGAATATCGCATGCATTACTTGTGAATTTTCGATTGCATTTTTTTCTTCGGCTCTTGTCCATTCAGATAGATCTTTTTGAACAGCCTCTCCTTTATCATCAGTGATTGATGGATGCGTCCACCCATGTACTACCGAATGCCAAGCTCTCGTGCCTTGAGCTTGAATGAAGACTTTCATAAGTGATTTCCATGCAGGATAGTTAGATCCATCCAATAGTGGTAGTCTGGTAATTGATACACCTTCTCTTGTAGCCATGTTCGCGAAACTAGAATCTGCACCAACTTACTACCAAGTTCTAAATCGGTGATCTTACTCTGATACCAATTGAAAAAAACTAAAGGAGTAGTAGTTCTAAATTTCTAGCAAACAAAGAATCAGAAAATTAAGAGAACCAAAAAAATAAATCAACACTAGAAATTTGGTAACGTAGTTCGACACACCTTGCCTACATCTGTGAGGCCCTCACCTAGCTTAATAACTTTTACTAAAGTATAATAGATTTACCCAAGATTTTACTGAGCCGATATCACTCAAATTTGATTCAGCTATCTTCCCATGTAATGTTGCAGCCGTAGATTCAAGATATCCACAAATCCTTCACACGATAAGAATAAGAGTCCCACTACACATTTAATTGCAAGACACCTACGTAGAATACACCAAAAGCCCTTATCTTTTATCCACACCATCCATAAAAACACAAGACAAATTACCTTTATCTTATATCCCAAAAATTCAACAATATACATCTTAAACACCAACGTGATATACCACAAGTTTGTCAGAGAGTAGACTTCCATTTTATATAGGATTCTTCCACGTCTTTTTAAATCCTACTATAATTAATATCTTATATATCTAATTAATAAATAATACCAAAATTAATTACTTAAGATATATAATATATATCCTAACAGGAAAAACCGGCAAGAACCTGTCTAGTCATAGCCATGGCCTCGTGGACTCCATCAGTTTTATCATTTCTTGCCATACCCGCCTTAGTGAACTGTACTTGAGTGCCTTCTTGACCCAAAACAGTTAAACTGACTAATAACAAACAGAATAAGACTGCTTTGTTTGTTGTGATCATGACACCTCAAGCTTTTGGCATGCTTCAATTTGAAACTAAGAAAGAACTGAAGAAATCATTCAATGAAGGAAATACATCTATAGCTGCGAAGGTACATGAAAGGAAGGATATCATTTGGCCAAGGATTTTTTAGTTATTTATCTATTTTGCTTATTGATTGGGCTGTACTGATTTATCTGAAAGTGTTGAATGTCTAGGACGGAAAACTTCAACCTGTAAGTTAACTGACAAGCAAGCATCTTCTTGTGAAGAAAATTCAACGAGTTCAATAAGTTACTGAACTGAAATGAAATAATAGGGTCTCACATAACTAAATATGCAGAACACCATTGAGAGGTTTCATCATTTACATTTAGCTTAGCTTGACACTGATTATATACATTGAATTTTACGACGTTTCTGCGCTGCAATTAGTTTAAGCATGGGGTATTGAAAGATCTGTTGGTTTTAATTGTCAGGGCTTTTGCCGAAATCACCGGTAGAAGTACGCAGTGTTTTTGCTGGCCTATTGCTCTTTCTTTACACACAAGCATATTCTGTGACCTTTTTGAATAGATGAAAGGATATGAAACAACTGTCTTGGTTATACTATTTATAAGTATTCTCAAATTAAACAATGACTTCAACAGCCAGAAACAATCAATCTATGGTTTACATTATCTTGATAGCAACTGCCGGAAGAACAGCAGTGTTTCATAGAAATAAGCACATAATTCTCTACATCTTTATCTAAACCTCTTTGAATGAGTGATACCACATATTCCACCATCACTGCTTGGCATGGTAACTTGATGGGACCTTCACTTGGCAATCCGAAAACTTCTTCCGACATTTTGAACAGCTCTCTGAAGACGGTGGTGTTTAGATAGGCTAATGGAATAGCGAATCGCTTTTCGTCGATACTGTAGACAACAAAATGACCTTTATCGGTAAGCGATGATATTCTGCGGAAAGATAGACTTCTGTTGCCACTAATCCTGAGAAAAGATGCTCGTTTCCTGTTTGCCGCTGCCATCTTCTGCCACTTTTTTGCTATGTCAATGAACTTCAAATAAGTATCCATGGTTTTGCACTGTAAAAGGGAATGAACCAGATACAAAGTTGTAGCACTGAATTTAATGGAGCAAGAGGCTGACCAGCGTATATAATAGATTGGTTTAAAACAGTCCAAATAAGTTACCAGCTTTCATTGATGTGATATTTGCATTATATAATATTTCAGAGGTCGTATTATATATATTGTGGCAACTGGCAAGAAAAATATGAATTTTTTAACATTGTTGGAAATGATTATTAAAGACGCCACTATCAAGATTGTTAGTTCTGGAGAGAAACTTTTTGTATTCATTTCTTTACACTTTGTTAGTTTGTTGGATATTAACTCTATCGAACACATTAAGAAACATTGTACACTTTTCGATCACCAGTCTATTTCAGGACTCTTTTGTACTGTTGATCCGGCCAATTTTGGTGTATATGAGTACAATCCGTACTATCAGGATGCCAAAGGTCATGAATTTTAACTCTGAGCTTCGTGTCATTTTTCATTCTATCGCTGAAAAGAGGAAAATTTTGAAGTAACCGATAAAAGTTATTTTTGAATTCACATATTCGAAAAATAAAAATCACCTTTTTATAAAAAATTACACATGTTAATGAACCTTTTCTAACTCTTCGTAAAGTGGAGAACTTTAATAACGGATTACATTTAAGTTGACTAGAACATAAGTTACATAACCAAAATTGAAATTAAAAAACAAAAGATGTTGTAACTTGTCATAGTGCAACAACAAAGTTATCCAGGGAGGCAAATTTCTTTTGTCGAGGTCTTGCTATCGTGCATGTCTGATTTCTTGTTCGTTGTTTTGGGAGGGAATAAGTTCGTAAAGATCGGTGTTGGAGGTTAACTTTTGTAAAAAAATTTAACCAAGTAGCAAATAGCACTATTCGTTTCAATTTTTTCGCCATTCTGAATTGCAAAGCTGATCGGGCCGGGGTGTTTAATAACTGAGGGAGCCGAAGAGTAAAAGGTTTTTAGTTTTTACTAAGTTGACTTTAAACTTTAGGGTTAATTATAAAAAAATGTCAAATTTTAGTCACTTTTATAATACTAATTCGAATTTTAAAAAGTGATTTTCAATTTTTAACAAAAAATTATAACTTTAATTTCTATATTAATGTAGATAACATAACAAGCCACATCGAACACCCTAAAATCAGTACGAAATAAAAACATACGAAAGATTGTAATTATTTTAGAATTTTATGTTTTAATTTATTAAATCATAAAATTTATAAATGATACAAATAAAATATATAGCATTTATGTGACAAAAATAATAATCTAAAGGTGACTTGCCACGTCATCCATATTAACTGAGATTAAATTATTTTTACTAAGAATTAAAAAATTTTATTCTAGTATTATAAAACTAAATAAAATTTAAGTTTTTTTTTACAGTTAACCTTAAATTTTAAAATGAATGAAAACGTGAGAATTAATATTATAGAAATATTGGAGTTTTAGTGCGACGGATGTTAAGTGTTATTTTTGGCGAAATCTCGCGTTTCCATCATTGGGTCCAAATAATTGATTTATGAGCAGTATATTAAGTGTGTATATTCTTTATATATTACGGACTTAGTTATTCAGATGATAAATTAAAAAGTGTTAAATGATTTCAAGTCACCTAGTCCTAACTATAAATACTTGTATTAGAATTAATCTAAGCAACTTCCAAATGACTTCTATTAGATTTATAGGCAACCTTACACGACATGGGAAAGAAAGGGACCTCTGTCTTAGACATTTTTTAGATTTTCTCTAGGACATTTAGCTTAGTTTTTGATGGTTTTTTTTTTAAATCTTAGCATTAAGGAGGAAGATTTGGAACAAGGATTAAAGAAGTTAGTGACAATTTCTTGACTCTTCCTTATACTGATCTTTGCTTCTATGATGAGATCTATTTATTTGTGTCTTGTTTCTGTTATGTTTAGTAGCTAAAAAGCTTAACTAGGATTGTAGATTGTAAGGATTCATTCAATTATTTATACATGTTTTTGATGATTTTATTAGTTGAACTTATTCTCTTTGATCTTAATGTTAAATTTGTAATTGGATGCCATAGATTCAATCTTAGAAATTGTTCGATGGACTAATATGTGTAGTATGATATATGCATTAAACACTCTAGCACTAGAGAATGATAGTATCTTAGAATTTAATGATAAATATATAGATTAACTATGCTTAATGAATTTGATTAGGCTGAATTACACATTGACGAATGGTAGTTACCTAATTATATATAAAATGTGAGTTGCGATTGAGGGTATATATATGTATGGATACATTAAATTCGTTGTTATTTTAACTTAAATAATCAATTGTTTATCATAACTGGATGGCCATATAATTGAAGTCCGAATCCCTAACATTTGGATTATTGAGTTCTTTTTAATAGTTTTGTTTTAGTTATTTTATTAGTTTGATCCTCCCTAATCAACTCTCTTGTTTTATTTATTTTATTAGATTTGGCACTACTTCTCTTTGGGATCAATACTTTAGAATATCTCCAATTTTAATTTTTTCCATCTATGATTGACTCTATGCACTTGTTGATTAGAAAGTAGATCGGTAGAGTCAACACGATGACAAAATATTTAGTTAAGAAAAACTTAATATTTGTAAGCAAGTAGTCGAAATGGATATCTTTCCCTCGTGGATATAAGAGGGAGATATGTTGTGTCACGCACTATAAATAACATGTGGGACAATAGAGTAGAAATGGAAAAAATAAAACGTTGGCCAATATTCTATTATATTATACATTTTGCAAAAAGTTAGATAAGAGAGAAAATGTGTGCATGATGTATGAGTTTGAGCGATTCAGTATTTGCTAGAAATAAGAGCCGGTAAAGAGTTAATGTGTGTGAAGAAAATTAAAAGAAAGAAATTAGAGAGGTTTTGTAGAGTGTGTGTGTGTGTGTGCCATAGGAGTAGGAGGGAAATAAAGATAAAAGAGAAGTGAAAAGAGGGAACTTAAAATCGTGTTTTTCAGTCAATATTCCATCAATTTAGGTTTTTTTTTTGACATTATCAATTTAGGTATTTAATAACTCCATTATCTTAGTACGTGGAATTTTATTTTTAATGGATAACTATATTGTAGCTTTTCCTTTAAAAAATTTCACATAAGAATTTTAATGTCTTTTCTCTATTTTTTATTTTTTTGTATTTATAATTTAATTAGGAAAAGTACATTTATATTTTTCATGTTAGTTGGAGGAGCAATATCTTGATAGAGCTCTTAACAATCTATTATAGCAATTTCAACCATGAAAGCTAATATTATAGTTCACTTTGCGGACATAATTGATGTGTGTTTTATATGTCTATACATCCTAGACATATCAAATTTATATGTAAGTAAGCCTATCACTTTACATTAGTATAATGACGAATGGAGGTCAACCATACGATGAATAAAGTAAATATTGTATTAAATCCTCCAACCATTATATAGTAAATTATGATAATTAAATTTAAGGGGTGTGGTTGAGTGGTAGGTACTCATCTATCTTTAACCAAAGGTCAAAGGTTCGATCCTTGACTTTGAGTATGGAGCAGCCTTAAATTTTTGGGTCAGTTGTCTCATCCTGTGAGGTGTCTACAAACTAGCGAGGGAATTAGTCAATCGAACTAGCAAAACTTCTTAATGCAATAATCGTCATCGATATACAATTACCTATCCTTAAAAGATTAAATAATACTCTTGTTCTAATTAATACTTTTTTTTTTGATCGAAAAGGGAGAAGTACAGGACTTACATAACTAGTCGGAGAAATGAAACCCCCGATATATCCTCTAACAAAATGGATAAACAACTTTAAAGACACCTTGAGATCTACAAAATTTCGTAAAAGATTTTATCCTAGTACCAAAAGAATTGTATAAGGTTATTTCTAATGCCCCATTCAATTCTCAGTACGTTTGCCATGATTCACTTACATATATTTTCTCTTCCACATGCAAATTATGATTAGATCTAATTGCTATCTTTAGCTAAATAAGCACTAGGAATAATAAATGGTTGTTCGGCGTCTCTCTAAAGTGTTTCTCTCCCCCCTTCAAGACTAAAGATAAGTTTATAATAAAATAATATCAAGAAGCTCCTCAAAATTTGGGTTTTTGATATATTCGTCTAAGATATGATATGGGACACAATTGTATCCTAAGCCATAGATTTCTCTATTTCTTCTGAGAGAAGGAGAAAGGCTCATACACGCCCATGCTTGAAATCATGGATCTTTCTATCAAACTATGAGATTAGACATAAGCTCAAGCATACCCATACCCTAGATCATAGATCTCTCTATCTCTTTTTCTTTTTCTTTTTCTTTTGCATGCATACAATTAATTAAAAGCACATTCATAGCTCTAGTTGTATCATTCTTTATTTTTTTTTTTCTCATTATATGATCTCTTTTTAGGCCTTGTTTTAAGTCGTGTCTTCTTCTGCACTTGATTAGTGTTGGGTACGACTGACACATGATATGGGTCAAATTATTTTTAACTAAGATTTGTGATTTTCTTTTAGATTCTTTCTTGCAATCCTATGAAATTCTTGACAAATCTTATTCCAAAGCAGCATTTTTACAGTTACCTAAAAACATAAAATAAATTAAGTAAACCAAAATAAATTAAATATAAAACATACATGATATTAAGAAAATATGTGCAATTTTATACACATTAAATACCCCACACTTAATATTTTTCTTGTACTCAAGTGAATTGATCTTAATATTTTATCAACCTAATTAAGTCCCAATTCCAGGGAATTCTAACAAATCCATAAAAAGTAATATCAGATACCCATTATCCATTTGAGTACAATATTCATCAACTATCTAGCTAGGTTTCTAATAACTTACACTAAATCACAATTTAGTTTAACCTTAATCAATAATCTTTCAGAACTAGGTCAATTTAATTGATCTTGTATATAAATAAATACAAATGAAAAATAAGCTTTTACTAATACGCACTTAATAAACCACATCAAAGAAAAATTAAACACATATTTTTATAGTCTTTAATGACAAAGAGAGACTTGTTTAAAATTTCATCTTAATCTTTTGATGTGAAGGTAGATACCTTGTCATGAATACCCACACTTTGCTTAGCTAAGCTATGATTTCAAGTGGCTACTAACATATCTCTTAACTTCAACATTTTATTTAGGTGAAAATCAATAGAGTGAATTTATTTACGCTCTTTTATTCCTCCTTTTTTTTCATGTGATAAGCTTAACTTGAATTTAATTTATTTTAAAACCATATACAATGTCTATGTATTCAATTCAAACATCAATATCATGACCGTTAAATCGAATTAACTATTTGTTAATGTTCATATCTAATAACCTAACCTAGTTGAATCAATCCTCTTAATCTCCTTTCCTTCATTGTAACGCAGCGAAAAGTGTACAAAGTTGGAGCAACTCCAAGAATTCGAAATTTTATTCAATGATACTATATCCTTCAATTACAAAACGACATCTTAATTATATAGAGATAGAACTAATGGAAACCGAATAATTAAAGATAACATCTAATAAACCAAATTTGTCAAATATAATAAATATATGATAATCATGAATTTCCTAATATAGAAAAATGCCAGAATAGTTGTTGTCTCCAAAATCAGAGAAACTGTTAAGATTTCCGACAATTACGGTGACCATATTCTTCAAGATAATCACAAGCTAATTGTTCTACATCAGTCCCTGCCTCTTCGGAAAAACTCGCCCTCGAGTTATGTTCAGGATAGAGGGGTGTATCAGAAGCATGATACTCAAATAAGTCTACCACATTAAATGAATGTAGGGGAAATGTTGAGATCACCAGGAAGGTTAACTACATGGGCATTGTCGTTGATCTTCTTCAAGATGCAGCAAGGACTAATCTTCTTGTGCTTCCGTGTATTATAGGTATCTACAGGAAATCGCTCCTTTGGCAGGAAAACCATTACTTCATCGCCAACGTCAAAAATTTTCGAACGTCGCTGTTTGTCAGCATCCTCCTTACACTTTGAATTAGAAGCAACCAATTGACTAGCAACAGCAACTTAGACTTCATTAATTCTTGTCGCCAAACTCTCTGCAGCAATACTATAGCCAGGAATCTTGAGCAAAGGAACCAAATCCAGAGTATGCTGTGGTGTACGCCCATAAACGACCCGAAAGGGAGATGTGATTTAGGATTTGACCACCTAAATCACCGTTCTGAATGTTAGAGATTTGTACAGATTATGGGGATATTTGTATTTATTATAGGCAAGATTATAGGGACAATTTTGTATTTATTATAGGCAAGATTATAGGTATAGTTAGCTTAATTTCTCTGTATATATATATTTGTAAAGCTGCCATAGAAAAGTGTGTAGTTCAAAAATATTATTTTTCTGCATACCTTCTCCTTTTCCAATAATTTCTCTACGTTCTTTCTCCTTTTCGAATACAATCCAAACTTGAAAATTAATTGGCTCAATTGATTTCTCCCAAAGGTATTTTATGCACGAAACGAAGTAGAACACAAATTTCGAACCTATTATGTAATTATGCTTCAAGAGATAGTTCTGTTTATTTTAAAAGTAATAGTAACTCACCGTATTGGACAACTTTTTTACATTGTCTTCTCCTTGTATACGTGATCCAACGTATATATGTTATGCACGAAAAATACTAATAAAAATATGTATATTTTTCATCCACATCAGGAACACATGTCAAGCAGTTTGAAGAATTTTATTAAAAGGCTTGGGATTTTTTATTCAATTTTTATATCTATTACGTTTCATTGTGATAACTTATTTGTTATATTCTTTACCAAGAATGAAAGAACACTAATGGTGTCAAGTAGGTTGAGCTTAAGTATTTTAAATACAAGGATGGGTTGATGATGATGATGATGTAGTTTACAGTACACTATCACCTCATATATATTAGAACCACTGACCAAAATGCTTAGACCTGTAAATTTTTTTAGACATGTAGCTTAAATGGGTATTATGTTTTCATATAATATTTTGATTTAGTGAGAGCGTTACATTTATTATATTACTTGAGATTAATGCACTTATTTGTTGTACTGTTATGTTTAATGCATGTTGGTTCAGCCGGATTCTGCTGAGGTTGAATGTCGTTATTTGGATCTATGATCTGTGCAACTCTGGCTCTGCAAAACAAATAAAGGCACGTCGGGGGTTGGTTCCTGGAAGGCCCCTCCAACGCTCAAGTCAGTCTTTTTTAGAGGAAATTGGTGGCAGAAAACAGAGAGAAAGCTAGGGTTGTATTGTCGTACCTGTATCATGGTAGAATAGTACCTTATATATGGGATAG
>JANZXV010000211.1:29179091-29198828 GCA_027576455.1 Erythroxylum roigii | reverse complement strand
CTTAAACGAGAGAGATATCATTTGGGCCTCTTGACAAGTATGACTAAAGAAATGCATGGCCGTGCTCAAATGAATTGATGAGGAGTCATCAATGTCATTTGTTATAATTAGACAACTTGAGGATAAAGAAACTATGATTAATCAAAGGTTGACATGTACCATGTCTTATGAGTAATCTTGATATCGTGTTACAAAAAGACTAAGCTTATAACCATGGTTACAGATTAAATCGGATTACTGATCCTCATTTGATTTGGGTAGTCATAATGTCTTGCTAGAGGCCGCTTATGACTTATGGGAGTAATCTTGATATCGTGTTACAAAAGGACTAAGCTTATAACCATGGTTACAGGTTAAATCGGATTACTAATCCTCATTTGATTTGGGTAGTCATAATGTCTTGCTAGAGGCCGCTTATGACTTATGAGCCTTGAAGTGTGATCAAGCCGATTGCCAACATCAAATGAGCCTACAGGGTCGCACACAAAGAGTGATGTGATTTGAGCCTATTCTTTTGGGCCTAATTTATTAGGCATTGAATAAATATATGTAGATATATTTGTTGGGCTAGATTCAGTTAAGTTGTTGGCCTTTTATTATATGAGATATAATATGGGCCGAAACTTATTGGGCTTCAATGAGATTAGGTTTCCTCTATGAATAGAGAAACTTAGGTCTCATTAAAAAAGGAGAAAAAGGTGAGACGAAAACCCTAGCCACCTCCGAGAGAAAGATTGTGCGGCATTCGAAAAGGTTTTTGGACGTGCTAGCACACACTAGCCGCTACCCGGATCGTTCATCCTCATGTGAATATCGGTAGAGGACATTCGCGCGTTGCAGTGTCTACAAATCTAAAAAGAAACAACCAATCCGCGTCAAGAGGTAATTTCATACATGTAATAGTTTTTCGGTTATACTTCTTGTTGTGTTATGGTCCATTCCGCTGCGTATTATGAATACTCGGACTATAGGCGATCTAACATATTATTAACTTTACACAGCAACATACTAAAAGTAGGAAAATATTGGTATTTTTAATGTTTAAAGAAATAATCATAACTCTTTTAAATTTTTTTAAAAATAATTTTTAAATTATCAAGAAAAATTTTAGCTTTTCAAATTTTCAAAAACAAAATTCCCTTATATTTTTATTAAAAAAACAACAACAAACACGTATAACATAAACATCATATGTAAAACAATCAAATATTACCAATACGAAAACTAAACTTAAATTTGAAATTAAACTCAAACTAATTAAATTCAATATAAATTAATAATTTACTGTAATATCTTAAATTATTAATTTAAATCAAATTTAATTAATTTAGATCATGTTTAGAAGTTGAGTTAAATGTATTCTGATTAGTTTACAGGTGTTATTCATGTTGAGTTGGGCTAAATCACAATATCAATAATATTTTAATTTGTCTATTAAATTTATTTTTTATTATTTTTAATAAAAGTTAAAGAAAATATATTTTTGAAGATTATAAAAAATTTAAAATTAATTGAAACGTATAAAAATATGTTTCTTTTATTTATATATTTATTTAAAAATCTGAAAATTTAAATGATGATTACTTTTATTTTAATAATTTAAAGATAATAAATTGAGAATAGAAATATATTAATTATAATTTACTAAAATTTGTTAAATAATTAAATAATAATAATGTTTGCGTAATATTCTGTGCATATGAGCATTTACTAATGTAAAATTGTGAACTAAAAAAGGAATACATATTTGTGTATATATATATATACACATACAAGTAGCAGCTTACACCTAAGCTTTGAGATTCATATCTCGCATTGACAAGTTAACAGTAAAATGTAATCAAATTAAACCTAAAGTGCCTATATTTTGCTGTCCTTTTACATAACCGGACCCCACAAACGACCGGGAGTAAGCAAATGTCTCCATTAATTGACAACTAAAACTTTACAAACCACAAACTTTATTTTATTAAAAGCCATTATGAAATACACGTCCTAAAGTTATTTATTACACACACACACAATAACAATGGACAAGGCAGTTCAACGTAAGTGAAGATGGTCCCCCACCCCCAAGGGAACCTCTTCAAAGCAACAATCTCTTCTTTTTCTAATTGCCCTCCAGCTCTCCCAGTCTCCGAAGAACTTGAGCAATATTTGGGCGTTCCTCTGTGTTGGCTCTCACGCAGTCCAATCCCTGCGATGTTATTGCGCTGGCAGCGTGCCTGGAGCATCCCTTTTTTATCAGTTTGTGATCAACTGCATGCCCTATTTCTGAAGAGTAGCTTGATCTTGCCCAATCCCGGATATGGTACGACGTAACACTTCCTGGCACTGTCACTTTTTCTTTTTTCATAATTAGCTGTAATATAACCACTCCCAGGCTATAAATGTCATTGGGTTTCGTTCCAGCTGCTCCTGTAAGTGGGATGCAGGTCGTTATATTTTCCTTTTTTTTCTTTTTTTTTTTGTAAAGAAACATGATTGTTAACATTTGTTTTACCATCTGCAATAACTGGATCTGTGTATCCTTCAGAAAAGCGTTGTAGATATTCCCCTTCTGGTGTCACTGTTCCGAAATCCGTTAGTTTTGGTGTAAAGTCCTGGCCATTGGAATCAGGTAAATTTCAGGGATTAATGCACTAGAAACCAGTGATCAATACCCTAATCCACGTTTATATTACAAAATGATGGAAGAGCTTTTGTGATAGGATGTTGACCTTATCCAACAAAATGTTCTCAGGTTTCAGATCTCGGTAAATGAGTGAATTGCGGTGCAGCTCCTCTATTGCCCTTGCGGTTCCCTTGATAATCTTTAGAGTTTTGCTCCAGTCAAGCTCTGTTCAACTCATTGGATATCACATATTGAAAAAAGTTTAGATATAAAAAAAACTAGTTGTGTAATTTTCCTTCAACCAAGGTTCTAAACCTAGTTTTTGGTTTTTCTTTTCGGAGAGCCAAAGCAAAGAAAGAATAATTTGAAAGGGTGAAAGGGACCTTTTCCTTTACAATCCATATATTTCTTACCCTTCTCAAACAAAACTTACGTACTTTAAGGAATCTTTCAATACTTTTTGATTAGCCATCAATTCGTCTAAGCCACAAAAACATGTGACAGTAATTTGGTGGTTGGGTCATCAAGTTGACAGCTACTATGAGTACAATCGTTATCATCATCTAAAGACAGCGATTCCAATTAAGTAGATAAGCACATGTTTAATGTAACTACCTTGTAATTTTTTCTTCACATTCCCATTTTTCATGTAGGGGTAGACCAGGTAAAACCTATCAGGATCTTCGCAATAGCCTGTAAGTCTGATGATATTTTGATGTTGACGTCCCGACAAGTACCTGATTTCAGCCTGAAAATGTGAAAGAACATCATCGTAATGAACAAACAAAATTAGCAAATCTGTAACTCTAATATACAAATTCTGAAGAAACAAACACAAACTATGGTTTTGCAAGCAGAAATAGAGAATGAAAAAGAAAATATTATCTAATTCCTTACATCAAACTGAGTCCTTTGTTGCTCCGCCTTGTTCCGTGACACCTTAACGGCGACTTTTTGGCCATTGAAGCTTCCTAGATAAACGCATCCAAACCCTCCTCTGTCTATAAAGTTGCTGACATCAAACCGATTATTGCAAACCTTCATTATTTGTCCAAGCTCAAACTGTGTCGCCTGTCTTGATTCTGCCAATACTCATGGAATAACTATTATGATCGAAGATGACATTTAAGCACCAAAGGAAAGGTAGGATTTATCTTGCATGTGAAATAAACTTAATTTTGCAATTTTATTCACTTAATTGGTTGAAATAAATAAACAACCTATCTAAAACTTGGTCACTTACAGTTGAATTTAAGAGAGATGGCCTATACCTAAAAAGATTTAATGAATACAAAAATTGCTGCTGCTTTTTATTTCTATTTTATTCATATAAATGTTTTCAAAATATAAATAAAAATACAGTCTTTCATTAAGCTTCAAGTCTGAATGAAAGTTTTACTTTGTTCAAGATCAAAAAAGATAAATTCTTATTTATTACTTATTTCATGCGGAATAATTTGATGAGGATATTGGTTTTATAAAGAAAAAAAGGAAAAGCAAATAATAAATAATTGGAAGCCATAATAAGATCACATCATAAAAAGAAAATTTTGAACTCATTTTCTTAGATTTAGATGTCTTTCCATGATTGTGAACTTAAAGACAACAGGCATGGCTCGTGAACACTAGAAGTTATCTAAACAAGATAAAGACATAGGTTTGCTTTAATTTTCTCTGCGCTAGGTCAAAGAAAGGGAAAATTATAAATGAACTTTAAAGGTAAAAACGAACAATACCTTTGTGAAATGATGTATTTTCAATACAAACGTACGAAGAAGTGAAATGGGAGAAAAAGGTTAGAAAGCTAATTAAGAAATTCTCTCATAATACAAAATATTTCTTACCATCCTCCCCATGCCTCGACACTGAACGAAACATTTTCTTCGTGAAATTATGAAATTCTTGAAGTTGTATTTTTGTGTGTGGAGCAAGAAGCATACATGTTGCAGACTTATATAGACTATAGATGGCTTACAGGTGAAGTTTTGGAAAGAGCCTGCTTATGAGAATGCAAATATGGAGATGCTTCATGCAGATATCCTAGCAAATGAGACTGCAATTTCATGACACGCACATAAAAAACCTCAAGGTTTTATATTTTCACTAAGGTTTAAAATGTGTTTTTGTTTTCTCGTTTCTTGATTAATCTCCGAGGGGAATGAATGGAGGGGATTTTGATATAAACTTCATTCAATTACACGATAAATCAATTCCAAGGAAATAAGAGTTTTCAACTAATTTATGTAAAAGAAAATGAAGGAAAAATGGAAATGAGTAACAGTGTTGTTAAGGGTTCTCCTTACTTTCTATGAACTTGAGGAGAAACTATGTATGATATGTTTGAGTTAGAATTCTATCGACGCGTTCCCTTCCCCAAACAAAAACGCAGGCAAAACGAAAATGAGAAAGCAAATGTTTCAGGGTTCCCCTCATTTGCTACGAACTTGAGGAGCAACTCTATATCTATCTGATATTTTCAAGCCACAGGTTTCTGGAAACGGTTAAGCTTATTGCCCTAGGCCCCTAGCTATCACTCGGTTCCTTCATGCATCTTCTGTTGGACAATTTTGTCCTTTTTTATAAAGTTGAATAACAATTAATTGCATATTTGGTTTTTCAATAAATTATCGATTAAGTTACGTAATTTAATCCAGATAATGATAATAAAGTGACCCACTAAATGATCTAAATCAATGAGTCAAAGTTCGGGTAAAAAATGGATCTCAATTAGTGTGGACCAGACTTATATCGGTCTTGTGATGGGGAAGCCCGATATAGAAGCTATATATAAAGGTTAAGGTCTCCTACAATTGCTCATGTCAATCGTAAGCATAAAGATTTTTTGACCCGTTAAGAGAGCTTACGTATTGAGAAAACTGTAGAAAGACTTAAACCTCGTGTCTGGAAACACTTTCCATAAAGGTTCTGGGAGATTCGCGTTTGTTTGGAGCTCGGAAATGGTATCGGAATCAGAGATAGAATCGAAATCAGCTATTCCGCATTACCTTCGTTTTTAATCATTTCATGTATGATCCTGAGTACGTAATAAGGTCTGTACTACATATTACACGTAGTATTAGAGCGATTACGTGATCGGATTGCCGGAAACAAAAGTTTTCAGTTTTTCATCTCATATAGTTTTCCTTAAGTTTTGATTCATTTTTCAGTTATTTTACGTATATAATTATGTAAAAGCTATATACATAAGGCTAACAATGAAAAACAGATCAAAAACGGGCCGAACGGAGAGAAAAATGACATCCGATACGCTGAAAATCGTCTCCGACGTTGGTGGGAGAGGAAACGACTGCGCGCTCGACGCTACTATAGTAGCCATGGGTAGCGACGTACGATTGGCATGTACGGTGCACACACCAACCGGGTGCTGACACATCACTCCGCGGTGCCACAAGCGTGGGACAGAAGGCGTGTCTCACGCACGCACCACATCCGTCCATACACGTGGAGTGCAGATGGATGACACGTGGCAGCGCTTGCGTTGCACGCACCTTACAGCAGACACACATTTACGCATGGGGAGCGTGTGATGAGCACGTGCAGCCCTACGCCACGGGCACTGACGTGGTGTGCCATGTCACCCATACGAATTCTGCTAGAGTATTTAAAAAAAACACACACACAAATTTTAGATTTTTTGTAAGGGTGCCCTGGGGTGTTTTGGGTCAGTTTTCGAGTTTGGGATATTCATAAAGTAAGTTTTTCATTTTCCTGGATTTATTACATTAGTAATAAATTAAAGTTTAACTCCAGAAAAAGGAATTAAGGTATTCTAAATTCGATTTCGAGCGAATTTTCATGCTTCAGATATCACATAAGGGAGATACTTCAAATTCTTGTGTCTCGGGTCTCAGGTTCAATGTTTGGGATTGCATGATAGTCAATCGGAAAAGGAATTGAGACATTCTGAAGCCATTTTTTAGTGAATTTTCATGTAACGAACTTGCTATAAGGGAGATACATGAGGTTTTTGTATCTCGAGAGGTCGGTTCAGCGTTCGGTGATGCACGATAGTCACTCTACTGAGATTTTTCTTTTACGAAAATCTCAAATGAAGTTTTCAGATAATGTCTTCAGCATGAGTGTGTGACAATGAGACTTTGAATTCAGTTTTTTAGATTTATTGATATTACATTGTCATATACTATATGCCCATAAAGAATAAGAGGATAACATAAAGATATATCCCTTGTGTTTGTGGACTTTTTAAGTGCTGATGAGGATGTAGTCACCACAGTGGCCTTTTTGAGTCAGCATTTTGAATTGTTCTGCTTACACGTTAGGGGATGCCTTTGGTCTCATGTTTGGTTATTCTACCAACAGTTGTTGGCCTTACATGAGATTTTGAGATGTGCATAAAGGCATTGGATAGAAGAAAGTCGTTGCTTGAATGATTTATTCGCCCACAGGTGGTAGTGTCATAAGAGTTGATGATTTATGCTCTGATCGCTTTTATATAAAGGTCTAGTTGCATATATTATGTATTCAACCCACAGGTGTTTCATAATATGTGTAACCAAACATTCAATAAATATACCATTTAATGGCTTTGAGTATCGCTGTTGTCCTACATTTGTGCTTATTTAAAGATTATCATCTTGAAGTCACCTTTTCAGTTAACAAAATCAGTGTCACCATTGAAACCCTGACCGGTTTCAATATAAAGAAATGGATAGATGATGTATTGAATGCTATGGAGATAGTTGAGGTTGATATGACCATACGGACGGATAGGCCATCTCCACCTATATCCATGAGCTTGAGAGCTCATAAAGCAGTCTATAAAGTCTGGGATCGGTCTAACAGATTATATCTGATGACCATTAAGAGATCCATTCCTAACCATCTGCTAAGTGGACTTCTGGACACAGACATAATGAAGAAGTTTCTTAATAATGTCTCCTAGAGATACATAGTCTCACCTAATGTTTAGACAAGTGCCTTGATGAAAGAATTATTCTCCATGAGGTACATATAAGAGAAAGGGGAGTAATGGAGTAAATATCGAGATTAATTTATTTTCATAATAGGTTGAAGAGGTTAGGACTTAAATGCTTTGAAAGCCCATTGTGTTGTTGAGGAGGGGAAACTTAAGTTTGCTACTCCTACAGCCCTCGAAGTAGCTTAAGGGAAGACAAAAATGAAGCCCACTAAGTTTGAAGGTAGGAAGTTCAAATCTTCTCCACATGCTGATATTGGTCAAATCAGTGCTAGTAAAGGTCCTAGGGATATAAAGAAACCAGTAATATGAGGTTTAAAATAAAAGACTGAGACCATCAGGTTACTCTTTGGCTTGTCAATTATGAATCTGACTTGCGATAGTCACATTAAGTACACTTGGTGGCTATTTAGTGGAACATCTGATCAAGGTGCTTCCGCGATGTAGTAATTCATATCAAGGATAAAGTCAAATAAAGGGAAGGAGAAATTGATAGTTCATAACAATAAAGAAGTGGAAGTACTATCTATAGGGAATGTATGTACTGAACTTTGTTGTAAAGTTCATTTGAGTTTTACACGACACATTTTATATGTGATCTTTTAATCAATTTTAGACAAAGAGGGTTAATGCTTTGTATTTAATGCTTCTGTTATACAATTGTTGTTTAATGCAAAACATAATGTTACAACCTTCTTGTCATGTGGTTTGTATAAAATGTGTCTTACCCCGAATTAGATAAATGCTTCTTCATATCTTGCTAAACAAGTTATGAAATGAAGGACCTTGATGAATGAGAAGTCATACATGGTGTGACATAAAAGTTTAAGCCACATTTCCAAAGCTAGGGTTGAGATTAATCAAGGAAAGCATTTCTTAATTCTAGATTTTGATGATCTGGAAACATGTGCTGACTGTTGCAGAGGTAAGTTGACTAATAAGGACATTGAGGTCAACTCATACTTTTGACTTGTTGAGTTTGATACATAAAGATATTGGTAGACCTTATATAGTTGCATTGTGCAATTCTAAATGTATTATGACATTTGTTGATGATTATTCCCATCATAAATATGTGTTTTTGCTTAAAGACTAAAGGTTGAGAACCAATTGGAAAAATTCATCAAGATAGTCATATTTTATCGTGGAGGAGAATATCATAGAAAACATGGTGTTTCAGGACTTTAAAAGATCCGTTTGCAAGATATTTGGATTCAATTAAAATAGTGACTAAATTTACTATGCCAAGTAGTTTGGAGCAAAATGGTGTGTTGTCGAGAGGCATAAATGCATCCTAAAGGACTTGAAAAAGTCAATGCAAAACAGAACTAATCTACCTAATTATATAAAAGTGTAAAAACTTATCCTTGCACACATTAGTATATGGGGTTACCCTACTAAGGTAGTATAATCCTTATAAAGAAAGATTGCATGCTTATTTCATTCATTACTATTTAGTAAGATATCTTGACCATTTTAAGGTTACAGCTTTTACTGTAGAGAAGGAGAGACCAGAATAATATAATCACAAACAGCTAAGTTTTTGGAATACGATGTATATGATGATGGTGGGCCCATTGACCCTCCGGATGATAATAGGGCGGATACTATAATTATTATGTACCCGCCACTCATACAGTTACATTCGTGGATATAGGCCTGTATAGGAACATAAACCCATACCTGTAGACACAGAGGTTCTTGGGAGTATAAGATCTAAAACAGTTAAGTAAATCCACCAGAGTGAGATGACCTACTCTCCCATCTGATTACATAGCCTATCAGGTGTACAGGACTATGCTATTAGACATGTTACGGATCCAGTTACTTTTACAGAAGTTGTTTCTGGACCCAATGCGGATATGTGGTGGGATGTGATAAATGACGAGATGCAAGCTATGAAGTATAGTAAGATCTAGGAGCTAGTTGATTTACATCAAAACTGAAAACTCGTCAGTTGTAAATGAAGTTTAAAGACCTAAAAGATTTTAGGATTAAGTTCAGTGGTTTATGGGCTCACTCAGTTGCCAAATGGTTCACTCAGAGAGAAAGGTTGACTTTATGTTATCTTTCCTCTCGTATCCTTGTAGGATACATTTTAAGTGATTAAGGCAATTGTAGCTCATGATGATATAAAGTTACATTAGATGGCTATCAAAACTACTTTCCTGAGTAAAGACCTTTATGAAGTGGTCTATATGGTACAACCTGAAAGATTTTAGCATCCAAATGGAACTAACATGGTTTGCACGTTAAGCAGATCAATATATAGTTTATATCAAATCTCCTAAAAGTGATACCTTGCAATTGATGAGGTTATGATTGCTTTCGGGTTCATAGAAAATAAAATTAAAAGATGCTTGTACTATAAGGTCAAGGAGAGCAAAGTTATCTTCCTATTACTGCATGTGGATGATATATTGCTCACGTCAAATTACTTGACCATGTTGTATGAGGTTAAGCAACTTTTGGTCAAGAACTTTGACATGAAAGACCTGCGTGTAACATCTTCTATCTTAAGTATTCAAATTCACCGGAACAGAGATCTCAATACTCATCAAACCTCTCATATAATGCATACTTTGAGTATGTGTTACAAAGGTTTAATACGGTTAACAGTAAACCTGTTGTAGCGCCTATCTCTCATAGTGAGAGATAATCTTTTGCATAATATCCAAAGAATAAAGTAAAGAGAGAAGTTATAATGAAAGTTCTGCATCCTAGTACGATTGATATCCTGATGTATGCTCGGCTATGTACTAGGCAGGACATTGCATTCACCATTTGACCATTTGGTCAATATTTGGTTAATCCAGGTGTAGACCATTGAAATGCAGTCAAGTGAGTGGTAAAACACTAAAGCGAATTAAGGATTATATGTTGACATAAAGAAAAGTTAACAAACTAAACCTCGTAGGGAATTCAAATTTAGATTTTAGCTATGTGTCCGGATGATTGAAAGTCCACTTAAGGTTACATTTTTAAGTTTGCAGATGATACAATGTCATGGAAGTGTGTCAAGAAGACACGGGTAACTTCCTCAACTATGCATATAGAGTGCATGTTATGGGGCTGCTTCACATACGGTTTAGCTCAAGAACTTGATTTCTGAGTTATCTGTGGTTGATTCAGTGGCTAGGCCATTTGGTTGTATTGTGGTAATTTTCTTACCATGTTGTTTAATAACAACAAAGAATATCACAGGGTCTTAGCATTTAAAGGTCAATTATTTGGTCATAAAGGTGTTGAAAAGAAAATGTGAGATTAAGTTTTAGAGCATTTAAAAACTAAGGAACTGTAAGTTGATACTTTAACTAAAGGACTTCGCCCACTTGTGTTTGTGACACAAGTATACATTATGGGTGTTTTGACATCCTTAGACATTGTTATTAGCGGATCGTTATGTTTGCTCCATGTACATTTGTACATTTTGATGTGTTATGATAGTGTGATGGTTTATCAATAAAGATGATTATCATTTACCCTTAATAATACGTGTTATCATATATTATCATAATAAGTATGAAAGTCTTAAGATTTGTGTCGATCTTAAGCATTTAAAGGTCATTGGGCATATATACAGATTTACTTTGTGCCTATGTCATTTAGACGTATACAGTTTTAGTACGGATATCCATGAAGTTAACATGACATAAGGGGATATAAGTTTTTAATCTTATAAAGGTTTTTTAATACAGTTTAGCATTCAGTTAGAGAATATAAAGGCTTTCTCTAATATTGTTTAGCATTTGGTGGGAAGGAAACAAGTTTTTCTAATGTTGTTTAGCATTCGATGAGAGAAAACAAGATTTCTCTAATGTAGTTTAGCATATGCGGTTTAGCATAAAGTTGAAGAAATCGAGACATACAAACGAAGATGATATAATTTAAATCATAAAGGTATCATCCTACTTTGCCATACTCTATTTTCCCATTCATATTAGTGAGGTATTAGGTATACGTGATTTTAACTGATCTGTGTCGCACATGACACATGCATTTGATACTTTTCGGTATCGAAAGCTTTGCAAGACGGAATGATGGACTTTCATTATCCTTTAAATCAAATGTTTTGTTTTTAAACCTAGTCGACTAATTCAGTAGCGTAGCTTAACCGAGTTTTTAAACTGTTTTTTAACCAGCGTCAAAATTGCAATTAATACTTGTCTAAATGGGAGAATATTGGACAATTTTGCCCTTTTCCATAAAGTTGGACAACTATTAATTGCATTTTTCGGTTTTTCAATAAATTATTGTTTAAGTTATATAATTTGATCGAAATAAAAATAATTAAGTGCACAAATAAATGATATAAATCAATGGGTCAAAGTCTGGGTAAAAAATAGATCTCAATTAGTGCGGACCAGGTCCATATCGGCCTTGTGATGGGGAAGCTCGATAGGGAAGCTATATCTAAAGGTTAAGGTTTCCTTCAATTGATCATATTAATTGTAAGTATAAGGATTCTCTAACCCGTTAAGAGAGCTTATGTATTGAGAAAACTATAAAAAGACCTAAACCTCGTGTCGAAAAATACTTTCCATAAAGATTCTGGGAAATTCGTATTTGTTTAGAGCTCGAAAATAGCATTAGAATTAGAGATGGAACCAAAATCAGGTATTCTGCATTATCTTCGTTTTTAATCTTTTATGTATAATCCTGAATACATAATAAGGTCTGTACTACATAATGCATCTTTTTTGAAACTGACCACGAAAAATAATAGCTTTATTTTTCCTGTTGGTTTCCTCTCCAGACATTACAATTCCTCTTCCCCTTTTTTACCGCATGTCAGTCCACAAGTGAAGCCTAACTTTCCATGTTAGGTACAGTGGTTCCAGGTCTTATCATCAGAACATTTAGTCAGACTTTTATCTCTACCGCTACGTTTCTGTATGGTGATATCAAAGTTCATATCTTTATGTTAACGATTTAGCTATACAGCGATTTGCTTTAGTTTAAACTAATAATATTGAATAATTTACTTTCCTAAGTTGATTAAATACAAAAGGTCCACCTCGGACCTAGCACATCAAGGAGAACAAACTCTCCTTCCATTTACCTAATCGTCCTGGTGTCACTAAATATAACACTGGGCCTATAATTAAAGGACCCAAGTACCTTTTAAGAACTTGAAGAAGCTTGAATCATAAATAAGTAAATGAAAATACAGAAATAACCGTTTAGTTAATTACATATTGATCTCCATTGATTTGATTTCAGATACTAATAGAAATAAAGACAAAACGATTTATCAATTAGGTTTCTTATAAAAAAGTTAAATTTTATATATTATTTTTGACAATAAAATAAAATAATTTTTAAAATATTGAAATTATAAAATTTAATTTTTACGTTTACATTTTGTTGTTTCAACGTTTTGTTAACTTAATTAGGTTAGGTGCACAACTTTTCAAAAGATAATGCAAAGCCGCGCACATCAAAAGGAGACTTTTGTTGAAGCCGGCCATGTTACATCAGAAGTTCGGAAATGAAGAGACGTCCATGTGACAAGTTTCATCAACGAAACTACCCAATTGTATTATTTATAGATTATTCTAGTTCCACACATAAACGTAGCATTGAAGCTACCAAATATAGAATATTCCGAAGAACTAGGGTTGTTTAAAGAAAATAAAGAAAAGCTTAATAGTTTTCCCCTCTCCAAAGCCCCCAGAAACTACATTATGAACCACATTTAAAAACAGTAAATGTGTGCAAAAGTATAGGAGGAAACCGTAACAAGTTTGTGGACACTATGGATATCCAGTTCAATCCTTCGTTAGACCCAAACACGCATGCATTGTTTACTTGCCATCTAACTTGGCAAGCCTCTGAAGAACTTGACCGATGGTGGGTCGTTCCATTATGTTGTTGTTGACACAGTCAAGTCCAAGCTTTGTTATGGCCTTGGCGGCATTCACAGAGCATCCTTTTCTCTTCAATTTCTCATGTACTGCATCTCCTTTGATGTTGTAGCTGTTCGTTGCCCAGTCACTAATGTGCACCGGCATACTGCTTCCTGGCAATCTTACCTGCTTCTCCTTCATAATCATTTGCAGTATGACCACTCCCAAGCTGTAAATATCATTTTGTTTGGTTCCAACCCCTCCTGTGAGTCGAGGAAATGTTAATTAATTGATAGTGTCATTATAAAGGAATCTCGAATGGTTAGACTTGAAACTTGCCATTGCGAATTGTTCATTAATTAATGGTTTAGCTTGACACTTACCATTGGTCATAATTACTGGATCAGTATACCCAACGGTGCCAAGTTTCAAATATTCTCCTTCTGCCGCAACAGTCCCAAAATCAGCCAGTTTAGGAGTAAGACCCTGGTTCAATATCAAGTAGAATCAGCAAAAGTGTCAATAAAGATAAGAACCTAGGTGATCAATTCTATTAAAATTACTGATCTATGCATTGTATAAGTTCAATTTCTAAGGTAAGATCTCGTAGTTAACTTGTGTTTGACCTTATCCAAGAGAATATTTTCAGGCTTTAGATCACGGTAGATAAGTGGTGGGGAGTGACCATGTAGCTCCTCCACTGCACAAGCTGCCCCAGTGATAACCTTAAGTGTGGTGCGCCAATCAAGATCTATTCGGAAATTGGCACAGAAGTTGTTGTTACTGTAGGCTAATGAATGAAGCATAATAGACTGCAACTGAATCAAATATTTTTTCTTTTTGGTTACAATAAAGAGAAACTAAAATTATTGGATAAAAGAAAGACCACAGGTATCAGCCCATACAATCAAAGAGAGGGCATCCGGAATACCTTTCCAAACCTGAAAATCAGCAGCAATTTTATGACCTAATTTAGCCAAACAATCTGCCGCAAAGTTACCTTCACGAAACACATGACTAATAGAACAACTTCAATTCCTAGCTAGTAAAGCTTGAATATCCACAACCAAAACAGACATAAGATGGGAAAGGATAACACTACAAGTCACCATCCGCACCATAATTAAGCTTCTTTTCAACTAAGCCAACTTGATTTTATATATATATATGTATATATATATATATATATATATGGTCATTTAACTTTTTCTAAGTCAAACAAGGGACCAGAGTTTCAGATTGCGGCGCATAATTATATCTCAAAGAAAACTAAACCCTACTGACAAGTGCAGGAACAGTTCTCAATGAACCTAGGGAAAAATATTCAAAGCTTACAACTGGTAATCATCAAGGCTATCTACTACCAATTCAATCCAGCAATCATAAGAACATATAGTTATTTTTTGCTCAAATGTAATAATAGAAGTATCTACTACAATAAACCGTTCACGAAAAAATAGAAAGAGAAGGGAAAAAAAAGGCCAGTAGACTACAAATCTAATCATGTTTAGACGTTCAATCTAAATGATAATCCGTGAAAAAAAGGTGTTTGCATTATTATATTTAGACATTACCTTGTAATTTACTCATGACACTTCCATTTTGCATCAATGGGTAGACAAGGTAAAACTTGTCTACAGTTTCGCAGTGGCCAATCAGCGTAATGATATTGGGATGTCTAATTGCACTCAGATATTTGGTTTCAGCCTGGAAACACAAGGGAGTAGACAAAATGTTACTAACTTTTACAAATTATAGATTCAGGACTAATATTTTTTCTAGGTACCCAAGAAAAAAAGAAAAGGCCAGATGACTATTCCAGCAGCCCAAGAAGTACAATTGAAAGAGACAATTAAGAATAATTCAGATTCAGATAAAGGCAAAGGCAAAGGCGATGGTAGATGAAAAAAGAAAGAAAGAAAAAGCAATATTGTGGGGTTTAATTCATGGATTAGATAGGTGCATTTGTTTGTCTAGAATCATGAGTGAACATCCCCTAATTGGGAATGGCTTGAAGGGAACAAGTTCGTCATTTCATCCCCACAGAACAATTATCATTATACTTGTAATAAAAGAAGGGACCAAAAGGGCTGTCTGCTAACAGAATACATAAAGGACTTTTTCATGGGAATTCTGCAAACAGTTTGAACATGGGATTTGTTCTGTAGTAGCACTTAATTCTAAAAATGAGTCCAAAACAATGTTAACTGAAATGTTGCAAAGCAATTCAAGAATTGAACATCATCTTCTTTTGCTTACTTCCCACTGATTCCTCACTTTCTCTTCTGCGTTACGAGAGACCTTCACAGCCACTTGCAGGCCATTAACATTCCTCTCCTCCCTTCCAAAGATGGTGCCCCCATAAACAGTGCCAAATCCTCCATAGCCAAGAAAGCGGTTTGGGTCAAAACAATTCGTATAATCACTCAACTCCGAAGGAGTGAAAGGGATTATTGTTGAAGAACCTGCAAAACGAGAATTGAACTGTTTCAGCAGATTATAAGACCATTTTATTTCTCTAAGCACCTACTATAAGTATAAGCAAATTGGGTTTAGGCTTAAGCTACTCGTGCTTAATCAAATTTCTAGGCGGGTGCCAATTCATTGCAAGGAAAACGTCTTCAATTCAATTTAAGAAATCTATCAAAGTGTTACTCATCATCCTAATTAATAATTAATCAAACTCTCCAGGACTCTACTGGAGCTATCATATTGTTAGGCACATGATGATAAAGTTCAGGAATTTTGTTGCAACCCTCACTTCCTTCGGAAACTTGATGCCAGAAATAGCATGTAAATAAGTTATGTGGAGCTTAAGAGGCAGAATGCACATCTACTAAAATAGGTAAGAAATTAAAGAGACTACACTAATAAGTTAGTTTCTAGTTATGCTAGTTGTGTAATGGTGATGCCAGGTGTATGTGCTATGACCTATGATAAAAGAAAATTTTCAATTTTAATGATGCCCTTGTCTTGTTTGTAGTTCCGGTAACCCCAAACGGTGCCGATCACCGGCGACGGTGTCAGCAACGGTGAAGGAGAAAGGAACGACAAGGGAAATTTAGTAATTGGAAATAAAATAACTGCAAAAGGTGGCAGTGACGGCCGAGCCACAAGAGCAGGTGCCGGAATTCACAAGTTCCACCGTGGTAGTGGTGGTGGAGGTTTCTTACCGTCCTCCGCCCCGATAGGATGTCCGACTTGTGAAGACCGAAACAAGAAACGCTGCATTTCTGAATTTGAATACAGACTGAGTTAAAGCAATCTAACTAGATAATGGGAAGATCTCCCAAGTTTTGATATTTGTTTATGGGCTATACTAAATGAAAGAGTTGAGACTATATGGTACCTAGTGCATATGTCATAAAACGAGATGCTTTTTGTAATAAAGATAAACCGATTAGGTGTTTGTTTAGTGTTGCGGAAGTGAAAAGAAGTCAATTTAATTTAATTGCTCATCAGTTTTTCAGCCTCTAAACCGCGTGGCATGTGAGAGTATGTAGCATAGGAAGGTAGTGGGTCATTTTCAGAATGATTTGGTGTGAGGTTGGTTGTAGTCCTGATGGATAGGAATGGATATATAGGAGTCTGATTCGGTTGACTGTCATAAATGATAGAAGCGTAATTGCTCTTTTGTTCTTGGTAATGACTTTTATTGTCCAAGCCTACTGGCTGGTTTCGTTCGATGATATAACTAAAGGAAAAATACTATGTGGCTACATACGCCATATCCCAATAAATGGAATATGCCGTATGCGGGTACAAAGACTTTGGGTCTTGTTGGGCATCAGAAGTCAATGGGGGCGAAAGAAAGCTCGAAGGGCAAGTGTAAGATCTATCCAATCTGTCTTCCTATCTGTTTCTCACTGATTTTGTTTAATTCAAACACTCTCATCCTCCTCCGGTCTGGTTTACGTCTTCTTTCAGGCGGAACTGTTCTGAAACTTTTCAAGGTTCCATTGCTTTCCCTCTCCTGACGAGGTTGAACAATTTTAATCATTAGTAGTGTTTAATTGAAATTTTCATGTAAAACGTTATGCGAATGATGATGCTTTCGAAATTCTTTGTTAGACGGGATTTGGGAAACTCATATCGTTACAGAAGAATGATTGTTTTCAGGGAACATGCAGTGGTTTCAGAGTTATTTATTGCTGTTGGGTTTCTCTTTTTTGCTGTGTAAATCTTATGGTTTTAGTCATTTTCTATCTAGCAAGCAAATGAAAATCTTATGGTTTTTTGTTGTGTAAATCTTATGGTTTTAGTCATTCCCTGGTCTGGTACTGTGATTGTTTTCTGGGTTTTTGTTGTTTCTGAAATCCGCTTGGTGTCTTGACACCATTTTACTGGATATTGCATAGCTTGATTTTATATGTTAACGTAAGCTTCAAATTCGTTCCTTCTATCAAACCAATATCCGCTATATTGTTTATTTTTTTGTTGGTCTTTGGAATGTCTTAGATACGTGGAATTTGGAGTTGCTATATACTAGTTGGTAGTTTGTAGGGATTGAATTTGTGGTTATTTACGCCAGTATTCTGCAAAAATGGTTGTGGTTTTGACTATGAGGCTAATTGAATAGCTTATGTAAGAGTTTGGATTCTGTTCCTGTGGTGGAGGAAGGAAAATTGGAACTTGGCAGTTAAGATTACATGTAGGATTGGGTGTTTGAATAATATTTGAATACTCCATAAATCCTAAATGTTTTGCAGTTATATCTGCTAATATGTAGTGCTTATTGATTTTTTCCTTGCATTTCTTGGTTGTTGTGTTACCATGTCTTGATGTTATGCTGTGTTGTTTACTGTTGTCTCTGAGGCTGGCGTTGCTGCTCCAGCTCCTACTTCTAGCAGCATTGGTGGTGCTGATGCATGTAGTGTTCACTCAAAGGCATTCCAAGACGTATGTGAACTGATTATTTTCTTTAGTTGTCTACAAAGCTTCCTAGAAATGGACTTTTTGTTTGATATTTTTATACATCATTTTTTATGCTGAGTAAAACGTTGAGTATGAGATTAACAGGCAAGATCTAACTTTTACCATGTAATCCTCTTTAACTATAATTGGTTGTCTTTATGTGACTGTTGTTTGACTTTTTCTTATCAGACACGTCTTAGGGAGTGCATGAATGCACATATACATGATAATTTTGTCATTGGATTATTACCTTCCTTGATTAGATGAGTATTTTTTGTATTAGACTTATTTGATTATTTTGGGATCTCAATCTAATATAACCTCTTATTTCTTTTGTCTAATTAGGTATCTTTGTGTTACAAAGATCGAGTTTCTTGTTTTATCCTTTTTATACATCCACATGCACTTTTATTTCATTCTGTAAACTGTAAATAGAATTCACTAATACACTGTATGAACCTGTTAGTAGGACTTCTCCATGTAGTTGTATGAAGAGCGATCTGATGATGTTGATGTACTGAAATTTGATAATAATAGCCGATGGAAATGAAGTGATTTAGTACTGTAGTGTCTGTTAGATTGTAAAACTTCATTTTACGGATAAAAGGTTCATTTTTATATTCAAGAGGTTTTTGACATTAAAGTTCCTGTCTTCCATGCCGTGTATCAACAATTATGAAAGTGACATCAGCAAATGCTTCTACATGGCCATACTTGCTGAGTGCAGGAAGAATTCAAACTTGAGTGTCTAAATTATTTCTTCTTTTGCAAATGGAGCATAAGGTATTTGGACTTGGATGGTGAAGAAGCCCTTGGTCATTGATGATGATGATTGCAACGAGGATCATGCTGCAGGGATGAGCTTCATGAAGTCATCCTTCAAGACAATCAAGAAAGCAGTGAAAATATAAAAACTTCAATACTATCAGTTCAACTTCTCTTAGTCATTTCACATTTGTGATATTTATTATTATTAAATTTGTATTCATGATTGTTATTATTAATATTATTATTATTGTTATCTATTAATTTGCATTTTTTATTATTATGATAAATTCATTGTTATTATTATTATTAGCCGTAGATGTAGATGTACAACTTTTATTATCAAGCATCATTTTGTATTTATTATTATTATTATTTTGATTATTAATTTTATTATTGTTATTATCATTGTATATTTTGTCTTTATTATAATTCATATTTATTATTGTGAAACATTTTGTATCTATTTTGTTATTGTTATTAATTTTGTTGTTGTATCATTAATATTAATATTATTGGTCAAAAATTATTATTATCAATATTATTATAATATATTTCTTATTATCATTATCATTATTATTATTATTATTATTATTTTTCTTCTTATTATTAAATGTATTCTAAAATTTGGATGTATT
>JANZXV010000211.1:29132223-29146272 GCA_027576455.1 Erythroxylum roigii | reverse complement strand
TTAAAAGTGTAAAATAACTTTTTTTAGTTGGGTCCAAATTTGGGCTACTTAAATTCAGGCCTATCTGAGACCCAACCCTTCTAAGCAAAGCTGATCTGAGCTTAACTTACGTAGGGATGGCAATTTTTGACTTATAAGTCTAAATTTAATTATTTTCAATAGGTCAATCCATAGGTTAAGCTCAGATTTAAACAAATTCGAAGTCCAATTATTCTGAACATAACAACATTGTCTTATTTAGAAAAGTTTGAGTATCAAATAAGGCCCGAGTCTGGACAACCTAAACCTTAATCCAATTAAAAAAGGGTTGTTATATATTTTTAATTGTAAAAAACTATTTTAAAATACTTGACAAAGCTGACTCCTAAGCCACCAAATTGCAATCATCTGAAACCGAACGCATATGCGGGCCATTGTCATTCCTAAAACTAGTGCCACAAGTAAGGGCATGAGCCATTTGAGACTTTTTGACAATCCTCAGAGGGCAAATTATGTCGTTGGCCATTATTATAAGTTTTGTTATTTAATATAATAAAACATTTTATTTAATTGACATTCAATTTTCATTTTAGATTATATTCTAAATAATTAATGTATATACAATCTCCATCATAGGTAATAAAATTATTAAAATATGTGCTGCAGATTTTTATATTTTAATAAATATTTATTAATATTTTGTAGAATATAATTTTAATAAATCTTTAATTTCTTATATATGAAAATAAATATATTTTTAATTTGATCAAGATTGCCACGCTTATTTCTTCTTGAGGTGATTAATATATTGTACGTGATTTTCAAATATATACAAAAATTAAATTAATTAATATAAATTAATATAAATAGACAATAACATTTATTATCAATTCTATATATTGCTACACTGTTTTCTTTTAAATCTGTGTTTATACGCGAAAGTGATCATATATATATACACTTCTACGAATATAAATATGTACTCGGTCCCTATTCCACTTCTACCGTGTATTGTGAGATGAAGAAAAGTGAACCTACATGTACAAAGTCCTTGTCCTCTTATGGCGATTCTTCATCATCCGTGTCCAGTTCAAGGCCTTCTGCAGCTAAAAGCTGACTTATGGCCTTTTTCTTGTCTGCCTCCGCCTTCTTTCGCATCAAGTCTCTTTTCTTTAAAACGAGGGTATGCCTCTTGAGAGTGCTGCTAAAGTGTTCCATATATGCTTTTTTCTCCTTGGCCAGGATTCTTCTCTCTTCTTCAGGATCAACCTATAGACCAACCAGAAACCATATGATTCTGAGATAATCAGAGCGGTGCAACCGTGACAGATATCAACTGCAGCGTTCTTTCTTTTGGATCAAATTTGTTTGGTTTATGGCATTAATAAAGATAAGTAGAAAACATGGTTCAAATTGACCCATCTTGCTAGGAGTAAAAGTAGCAAGAACAAAGCTTCCAGCACTAACGGGATTCTTTTGACAAGGGAATGGCTTTGTTTATAGTTCCAAATAAACTCTCAAGTAAAGATCAACATCCACCAGGAAAACTTATATCACTTATCAAGCTGGTTACTTGTCTACCAAAACAAATTAAAAAGAGAGGGTTTTGCTGTTCCCTCATTAAATGACACTAAACTAAAATCAAAATGATGTTAAATCAGCTGTTAAGCAAGGCTTGCAAAGGTTGAACCCCAGATACCTTTGAACGGGAAAGACGCCGTACACGGAGATTCATCTCACGCTGCTGCTGCTCAGCCCAAGCAGCAATTGCCATATCACCCCGTTGATCAAAAGCTTTTCGCTTCTTAATGAGCCACTCCATCCATGCTTGTGAAGCCTGGAGAAAAAGATATAAGAAGGATTCAGAGCTTTTTGATGGTCAAGATCCTTAATAGTATTGAGTTGTTGGAGAAATGCTATTTAACCTAGCTATAGAAAAAGCTTAAAAAAATGAAACACGAGGGAATTTGATAGTAGGTGGTATAATAATCTCAACAGAATTTTACCCTTTCTTTAATAATATTAATTCCATCAAACAAAACTCATTTCTTCCAGTCTTATTCATTTTTTGTGAACAGGCACCACAATCTTTTGTTCTCGCTTCACATCTAATCAAAACCAAACACACCGACTCTCTAATGATTGCTAGCTTACCTTCATTGGGTTAACTCTATTATCCATGTCATATTGTCTCCGCTTATCTCCATCCATTAACAACTCATATGCAGCTTGAATCTTGATGAATCTAGCTTCAGCTGTTTCCCCATCTTCAAGAGTCCCTCTACCATCATAGACTTGATATGGGCAAAAAAAAAAGGGAGTTTTTGTAAGATGTGTTCATAAGAAAATATCAACAACAAAAAAAAAGGAAACATGACTGGAATCATTAACTAGTTCATCATAAGCTAGAGGAACACCAGGATATTATATTGTAAAGAACAAAGCTTGCATATTGCAGCTTCATTCAAATCCATTTATCACTGGATTACTTACTGAGTTTCAAACAAATTTGGAATAAAAACAACTCAAATTTAACAAGTCTATCTATTTCAAAACAGAAGCAACACATTAATAGTAATTCAAAGGGGAGAACAAGAAAACAGTTCATCCTTTATTCTCTTATTTTTGACATGGTTTTTCCATCCACAGAAGCAAGTATATAGCAGATAGACGACAATACTCCCATCAGATGGTACTTGCAGAAATTCTATGAGCTTTCAGCCTAGATACTAAGATAATACTGCCATCGTCAATTTAGTAATCTTCTATAAACATAATTTAAGGGAAAGAACCAACGCAACTGGAGAGCAAATCAAGAGATAAATATAATTATGCATATAATGCTGAAAAGGGAAGATAATTCATCTAGAAAGTGAGATATTCACATTTACAGGACATGAGAGCAACGAACTAACCATCTGGATGATAAAATTTGGCCAAGCGTCTGTATGCAACCTTTATCTGCTCTTCATCAGCATCTCTTTCCAACTCTACATTTATACAGTAAATTAGTTTTCCAATTTGCTCAGGAATAAAACAAATCAACAAAATTCACACGTCTTCAAAAAACTTTGGTTAATACTAATGCCAAGAAAACTCGATGCTACGGCTTACTAGTTCTCTCTTTAGACCCAAAAAGCTAAAAAAAGTTTGAAATTTTCACATATATTTAGCTATCCCCTCCATTTCCTCGGCACCCAAACAGAGCAAAGCAAAACCAAGGAAAGAAAAGAAAACGGGATTATTACCAAGAGTTTCATAGGGGGATTTCTGGTCGGCCCAATTGGCTACCCTAACCGAAGTTCTCCGTTGACTGTGGAGGCGAGGCCACGGTTCCCTTCCATGAAGCCAAGAGGAGCCCAACGACTGAGAAAACGTAGGCCCATACTCACCGCTTCGAAACGAAACCCTAACCCTAGATCGAGCTTGGTACAGCTTGCCGCTACTCACCCATGATGACAACACAACATGTGGCCTACATATTGTTCTCAAATTGCTCATCTTTTTTATTTTTTGTTAAAACTGAGCCAAAAAGCTAGAATCTGGAGATGTAGAGATCGGAAGTGTGAATTCAAGGAGATTTAATTATGTTTTGTTTGATTCATTTGATCGTCCGACACGTGAAGGAATCGAGTTTTCAATAAAGAACCTCTTCAGAATCTGACTGAATCTCTGGTTTTCTTTTATTATATATTTTTTTCTGCTAATTTCTTTTCAATAATGTTTTTCGTTTTTCCGTTATTTTCCCGGGAAAATTTTCTTCGGACGGTTGGCCTGCCACCATGCGTTTTCCAATTTTGGCCTTTCATATTTCGCCTCCAATTTTCATTTTTTCCTTTCTTTTTCGTGTATTTGCAATATGATATTATGACCCTGAGGAAAGAAAGAAGGCATTTTAAATTGAAACTCTTCTCATCATTTATTTGTTTTTAGTATTGGCAATTAGGCCCGGGTTGATTAGTTCTCAAGCCTCGAGTTGGATTTCTGACGAACAATGACAAAAACCGACATTTTTTTAAAATTTTCTTTAACAAATAATAAGTTTAGTCGGCGCTTAGGCCCGAACCCAACTCAACTCATTGTTATCTCTATTTGTTTCCTTGTATTTTCTATAATAAGATTAGAGAATAATTCATATTTTATAGTTTTGTAGGATATTAATTAGAAAGTTAAAAATTCTTTTATTAAATAAAAAATTTTGGACCCACGGAGGGAAGGGTCCCAGAATATTTTGACTCGGGGCAATCCCTCATGACATGAAGAGTGGATTCTTCCCTGCTACAAAAATGGCAACTACTGTCAACCGTGAGGTGGCGAACCATTCGTTGATGGTTGGTCAACAGCTTTCCTTTGGTCATTAACCACAAGAAAGTCCTTATGCGTTGGGGTCCTGGTCATTTCCAGATGAGCGCCCAGAGATAATTGGACGCCTTGGAGGTATTCCTTGCCAGCAAACTGTAGGCTGACTCCACCAAGAAACGGCCATGTGTAGTGAGTCCCCATTGCACTGTATCTTCCTCCGTGCTATTCGCAACTGGGGGAACGCTCGCAATAGCCAAGCAAACGTTGGAGGGGAGATAATGTTGGGATAAAGTCCACTTTCAAGAACAATCCTCATTCTTGAAGTCCGCAACTGTAGGAAAGGCCCCTAGTCTGGTAACCAATTATCCCACTAGAAGAGAATTCCTTGTCCGTTGCCTTGGGTCCATTGTAGTCTGTGGTGAACTACCTGCCAAGCTGCAGAGATTCCCCGCCAAACGGTCGAAGCTCTGGGCCTGTCGATAGTAGGGGAAATATGGTACAGATCGAAGCGGTATTTAGCTTGTAGGATCTTGACCCAAAGAGCTTGGGGCTGAGTAATCACCGCCTAGCCCAATTTAGCCAGGAAAGCGCCGTTGGACGGCCGAATACATTTTATGCCCAGTCCCCCGGCCTGTTTGGGCTTATAAACCGTGTCCCAACTGGCCAGATGCAATTTCCGGTGATCCACTATGGAGTTCCAAACAGCATCTACCTAAGTTATCTTAAGAATTGATACAAATATGCTTCACACCAAAGTTTCTCCAATCTACTCAGCCATACTCTCTGGTATGCCCAATTTAGCTTTTGTAACATCAAAATATACACAACACATTCTACATCAACTACACTACATAGTTCTTTTGCTTCGGACATTCACCACTATCATTTATATTTACAGTTTTTAAAACTTAGGTACCTGCTTTTTTAGAAAACCTGCAAGTTCGATCTGATACAAGCATCATTCCTTTTGCATCTTAAACACGAATGTCCAAGCTGAACATACACAGATACACTATTTCATTGGGGTGTTTCACTTTGTATAACTAGGCAGCTTCGTGAGGACGAGCAGCCCACAGCGAACTCAAAGCGCGAAGACGGTTGAAATACTCTCCCAGTGCGAGTAAACCTCGTGCTGCTTGGCGTGTCGTTAGGATACGATACATGTGCTGTAGGGCTTGTTGTCGCAGGTGATCTGCCTGTTTTGAAAAAGAAGGAAGGGTTGAGAGAACTTGAGGGAACAAAGGGTGTGAGTTGTTAAACATGCATAACTTACAGTAGACACTCATTATTTCTGGCAAAAAATCATCAAAATGAATGATCTTTGCTGGATATAACTTTACAGGTGCACTGTTTAATCAGTTAAACCATTTTTTGCTTAACTGGGCTGCAGCTAGTTGCTGGGAGAATCAAGTCCTAAATAAGGCGGTAAGAAAATCTTCAAGTTGAAGTTGCTGAACACTTTGACTTCCAAAAAAATCAAATTGTCACCTTTATTCTCGTAACACGACACAATTGGTCAAAAGTGTTCCTTTTTTCCCCTTACATCTGAATGACACTTCAATCTCAAGTAATCTAAGAAGATTAAGCTACTTGTATATCATAAGGTAAAACAAGAATATGGCTGGAAAAGGTGCCTGCTTTTTAAGCAGTTCCTCTCCACCTCAACAAAGATCTATTGAGAGATACTAACGAACCAGAAAAACAACAATTTTTGACCTTTTCAGACACTGCATATAAGTTCTCCTCAAGAATCAATAAGACCAGATTACAGAAATCTGTATCTATCCCAAAAATATCAAAATTCCAGTAGGAAGAAAATTAAAGTTTGCTGTCCCTAAGCCTCAAACAGTTTGACAAGATCAGAACTAAAAGAATAATTTGTAAAATATGAGTAATGTAGAAAGTGACGTGCATAGTAACAAAAAAGAGAAAATGAAAACCTACCTGGTTTACAAAACACTCTACTGCTTCCAAATTCTCTATTGCAGAAACCATTTGAGCCCTGTAACTCCCAGCATCCATCAGATCAGCTGCTATGCTCTGAGCCAGAGTCTGCTGAAGTTTCTCAACACCTTGTTGCAGAGCATCTTCAGCTTGCTGAGAAGAAAGACACAGAATGCTGATTTCCTCTTGTTGTTGATCAGTCAACGGCTCAATTTGAGGCATAACAACCTGCATGGACAAAGACAAGAAGTTGTGTCACCTTAAGTGACTTAAGACACATTTTCTTGTGGACAAATTTCACACAACATTTCTCCAAGGCATGTCCAGCTTTCGAACCAATAGAAGTTTTAAACCACCTCCAATGTTTTCAGACAAAAAATGTTCTCAGGTGACTAAGGATGCAGCCTTAATAGTCAGCCTTATTATGCAGTTGAATGAAGCCAAGACATAGACAGCAAAGTTTCCAACTGAAAAAAAACAAGTATAGAGGCTGTCGTCATGATAGTGACCACTATTTGACACATACATTAAGAAGCTCTGATGGGCGGAATCCTCCGATCCAAAGAAAGAAGCGTTCTACTGAGGTTCTCCATTTTCCAGAGACGAGATAAAAGACATCAGCCTTTGCAGCATCTGCTTTCATGCGGAAGAGATTGTTATAGTGGTTTATGCCATTTTCTACAAGTATCCGAAGTTCAAGATCTGTTATATGGGATTGAAATGCAGTCCTAAGTTCAATAATTTGTTTGTATTGCTCCTCAACCCAGTGTCCATATTCCATCTCAAATGTGGCAATTCCTTCAGATTCAAAAACCAAAAGATTTTAACAAGCAGAACAAATGAGAGAGGGTAAGAATATGAGATGTTCAAAAGCGATTGCAGCAGATGAAATCACAGACCTGAATTCAAAGTTCCAGGCAATCCTAATTGACTGGTGTCTGATGCACTGCTTACGTATATACCCTGCAGTGGGGCATTAATATTAGAAGGGCTTGGTACCATCCATCCGTGGTTTTATCTTAAGGAAATTCCTTCACAAATACTAAAGAAAATCACAGATCACTTAGTCTCACTTGTTGTCGCGCTCTCCCCAGTTCCTGCTCCAATTGTGCCAACTTCAGACGACTTGATTCCAATTGTTGAACATAAGCCTAAGAAACAACACCACAGAATAAATATCGTCCTCATGTAGTACCCTTCATCTGGCACATAGTTCAAAGGGAATGCATTAACCTTTACCTTTTTACGCAAACGACTTTTGCGAGCAGCTTCTCGATTTTGTGCCAAGCGTCGCTGTGTCTGCAGGCAGATATGTGCATTAAGATAACAGTGAACAATCACAATGCTAATTTTGTTTCTTTCTTCTTGCACAACAGACTAATGGATGTCCCAATGGCTAAAGATACTTCAGATGTTAAAGGCAGCTCCCTCAAGACAAACAGAACTATTCGTAACCTCTGGAAGTAGTTACAATGTAATTGAAATTTATTATGCAACTAAATACAGATATCATACTGACAAATGTGAAAAATAAAACAGAAATGGCTAGAGATTTAACAAAAATAGATACATTCACGGCAAAAACCAGCTAGGAGTCAGCAAAAATATACAGCAAACATCATTGAAGAAGAATACAAATTATTCCTAAGCAGTTGACTCTGCTGTAGAGCTCTTAGCAATAAGAAATTTGAAGAGTACAAGTCTCAAACAGCACCATGCACAATGAAATGATTCTTGCATTGATCAGAACAAAAACAAACCCTTCCTTTCTGTCATTGAATTTGACAAAACATTCCAACCTATTGAATTTTTAATATGGGTAGAGTGTAGAGCCCACTAACAAGAATTGGACTTGGGTCAACTATTGTCTAAATAATTAGAACTAGTTGTTTGGATAGTTGACCCTTACCACTTATAAACCCTTTAACATTTTTCATATCTAGTCAATATGAGACACTCTAACACTCCCCCTCAAGTGCAACTGGGGCTGGACATCCAGTTGTCACTTGAAATATACACAGTGGTAACTGGACCGAGCCACTGGGACTGGACATCCAGATGGACAACCGAAAAATTAATAATCCGGACCAAACCTACTATGATACCATATTGAATTTTTAATATGGACATAGTGTAGAGTCCACTAACAAGAATTGGGCTTGGGTCAACTATTGTTCAAATAACTAGAACTAGTTGTTTGGATAGTTAACCCTTACCACTTATATACCCTTTAACATTTTTCATGTCTATTCAATATGAGACACTCTAACACAACCAAGTATGAATTGGAAGTAGTCACTTCATTTAGTTGCCTAGAGACAATTCTGAGAACAGTCCTTCATGTGTCATGCATTCATACCACGTAATCAATTCAAAGAAACGCAAGAACCATAATATAGGAAGGCCGAGTGAGAAGCAGTTTCATATTACCTTATCAGCAGGTCTGTTTGTTTCATGATCACTTCTGGATGGTTCTGGTTCAGGAGAAACATATTCGATCTAGGGAAATTCAAGAGCAAAGTCAAAATTACAAATGATAATGAATACCTCATATAATCATGAACTAAAATAAGTAAGAAAACCATTGCCTTATTATCAGACGAAGCATCGACCAGTTGAATTGTGGACGGACCAATATTTAGGCTTCCATTGCCTCTGAAGGCATCTCCCCATGAGCTAATCTGGTGAAATGGCTCATAAATGGCCATTGCTCCCAAAGCAGCTACCTGAGTTGATGAAGAGCCCATATTACGACAAACGAAACCCTGTAAAGGGAAGAACACAACAATTAAACATGTTCAGCAAGCAATAGATTAAAAGATTGCCGTGAAATAGGGACATTAAACTACTATTGTTGTTTGCCAGACATAGAAAGTGATCAATGCGTAGTCCTTCACTAAAGAGACTGCCAGTCGTGAGTTCTGCAACTACTTCAAGCAAATTATGCTTCAGAAATATATACTCAATTCTTTAGACGCACTGGTTTTGCTAAATTTCCATATCAACTTTGGATTTTCTTCAGAAATTGCCTCTGGCTCTTGCAAAGGAACTTGTTGAGAAGGTGTTTACATACACGAAACTTAATTTGAGACTACTTCAGCTAAAGTATTGAGCAATTCCCACTAGTAATAAAAGGTGGACGCAATAGCCTTAATTAAGCTTGGTACTTCGAAAAAGGGATTCCATGCAGAAGAACAATCAAGACCCAGAGAGCGTTAATTTTAAAATTCAACGTAACCTAACGACTGTAGTTCATTCTCCCATCACTCATTTTACACGGTTTGCTTACTACCCTGCTGCCGGTTAAGAGCTAAAATGGATGATCAGACAGAAAGATGTGGATACTAACTTGGAGTTAGTTTAGTTTAGAGCATAAAACCCCAGGAACCAATTTGAACAAGATGAATACTCCGAAAATTTCCATTTTTGGCAACTTCAAAAGCTGCACATCAGAACAAGACCACTCCAGCAAACAACACAAAGAGGTAAGAGTCATCAATCTTCTACAACTAACCTCGTACAGAACTTCAATGAATCCTCTGCAATTATGGCTCCAAAAATTCACGTGCTTCACTCTCCCAAACAGCCAATATCAGGAAAACAGAGAGAAACAAAGCCAAGCCCGAGTTTTTAAAGACCGAGATACTGTAAATTAAGACCAAAAGGTCACTCCCAAGAAGTAGTTATCAGAGCAAGAAGCCCAATTTAAAGCAGTTCACAGCATGCTTTCCAATACAAACTAGTTGGCTTATGGAATCAACATCACCACTACTACCATCCATATTTCTTTCTCCAAAGCCAACAATGACCCGAAACAACAGTCACAAAAAGAAACAGATTCCAACATAAACTAATAGTGGCTGAAAAAGGAAGATTTTTTCTTTATCTTTTCCTTTTTTGGTTTTACGGATTATGGAGTTTTTATCTCTTGTGCACGCTACAGTCAATCGGCTAACATCGTCGTTTAAGCAAAGCCAAACTAGTAAAAGGCTCAAAAGAAGAAAGAAGCATAAGATGCGCACCCCTTATCACTCTAAAGTACGCACCCCCTACGCAATACACTATAGTGTCATTTTATATAATGGAACACTTTGTTTCGCTGGAATCATTCTCCGGCGTTTTTGGAGTCACCTATGGTTGCGGCGTTGGTGGTGGCGGTGGTGACCGATGGTGGAGTGGGTTGGTGAATAAAGACAAAGACTAGACACTCATTAGTGACATTTTGCCTTCTAATTTCAATAAAGAGGAAGCTGATTGGGATGTGGGACCCATAATGTAGTAAGATCTTGGACACGTAAGCAGACATGTCGGAATCAGACAAGAGAAGCCATTCTCATTGGCCTTTGCTTTTCCGAGGAAGAACATCCGCCGCTGATTTTCGTTTTTTGAATGATTGACCTCTACTTAAAATATTTCTTTATAATTCAGGGCGTAGACGAGTTGAGAAAGTGTTTTCGTGGTTGAGGTGAGGATGCGGATTCAAATATCTCTTTTATACGTACGTTTAAAATTTGAGGTTATAGTTTTACCTCTTATAAAAGTTCTATTCAGCTCGAGTAAGAATTAGTCTGAATATTGATAACTTAAAGGTACCTTTTTATAATTGAGACCTTCCTAAAATATTTGGGAAATTTTTTTTATTTTTTAAGATTAAATTGTACTTGTTCTGCAACTTGCAACGAACTTGGTTGATTGACTAGCTTTGAATCTGTATGCTCGTATTGTGGGTCCTTTTGGGTTTGCCTGGGCACATTGATTTCTGGCTGGTATTTGGTGGTTATGAAAGGCTCGGAATTTATTGATTTTTCAAAAGGAGTTTCTTTCCTTCACAATTTTGAATGGTTGTGTCTTTCAAGTCGCAATGGATGTGTCATTGACTTCTGTTTCCACACCAAAGCTTCTTGGTGTGCGACGTTGGATTGGTTGGACTGCGCCGCCATCTGGTTGGGTGAAGTTGAATTGTGACGGCAGTTTTATTATTAATCCTGGGCTGACTAGTGGTGGAGGGTTGTTGCGTGATTCTTTGGTCGTTGGCTGGGGGGATACTCGTTTCGAATTGGTGTTTCAACTATCTTAGTGGGGGAGCTCTGGTCCATTCGAGATGGTTTGATTTTTGCGTGGGATCACGATTTTCGGCAAGTTATTGTCGAATCTGATAGCATGGAGGCAGTGCGGCTGATGACTTGTGGTATTAGCCTTTCCCATCCCATGTCTGTTTTGGTTGTGGATATTCATGCTTTACTGGCTAGGAATTGGAGTTGCTCTCTTAGACACGTGTTTCGTGAAGGTAACTTTGCGGCAGATTGTTTGGCTAAATTAGGTCATGACATTGCTGCTGATTTTCAGGTTTGGGCGGATATTCCGGATGCCCTCTCTTTGATTGTATGGGCTGATGCCTGTGGTATTTCTTTTATCCGATAGCTTTAGTTTCTCTTTATTGTAACCAAAAAAAAAAAGGACTAGATATGGGTTGTTGTCTTGTTGGTGGAGTGCTTGTACGAATGAATATTATCGGAGTTTTCTCTATTTTAAATGTATCATTTATATATTCTTAATTAATAATAAATAATAATAATTCACTTTTATGAATTTTAAATAATAAACTAAAAATAAGATTTGACAATAATTAAAAAATCAACAATTGCATTATTTATTAAAAGAAATTTTAATTAAATAATTATATTTTGATTAGTAATTTTGATTCGATTAATATAAATTAAATTAAAACAATTGTGGGTTAAATTGTATTCAATTAAGAATTGTAATTTTTAATAATCTTAATTTAAATGACACCTAATTTTTGAATAATATCATTTTGAGGTTAAAATATCACATTAACTTAAAAAGAAATAAAAATTGAGTAAAATAAGATAATTTAAGATTAAAGTCAAACATGTATTTTTACTGTACATCAATTATTAAATTTATATAAGGAGGATTTATATAATTATAACTTATTGATTTAAACTATCACTTATCTCTATTTTAAGATTAGTAAAAAAATTAATAAATGACATGAAGAGATTTGATGATGGACATGTTTTAACTGAATCACTCCACTTTCTTCTAAATGAAAATTGAAGAGAAGGTGGAACAAACTCAAATGTATTAAAGGTCGGCATACTTTGCTTCTTTCCTTCGTACCTTGTCGAGTAAAGAAGAAAAAAGATAGCAGGCGAACTGGAAGGTGGAGGCGTGTTCATGTTGCTTCCACCATCGAAGGATTGAGGATTATTGACCCAGTTCGGTCACAGCCATTTAAGTATTTAAAACTCATTTTAATTTATATTTTTAAGTATTAAAGCTAATTAAATCTTGATTCAAATTTATATATTTTAAAGATATTTGATTTTAAAAGTATATTTATTAATAATTGTACAATTAAAATTAGTTTATTTTAAAATTAATATTTAAATTAATTATAAAACTCAAATTATTCATAATTTATATTAATAATTAGTATTAAATCTAAAATTAAATTAAATTATTTATAATTCTAATTAATAATAATATATATTTTATATCTTTGTCCTCCAAGTTCCCTTCATAATCTTTTGCCAGTTTTGTTCAATTCATTACAAGGATTTATTGTTAGTACAACAGCAAAGTATATATATTACAGGAACTCAATAGGCAATCAATTTAATGATATTTTAAATTTTAAGCATCTCATCTTATCTTCCAAATATAAATAGAGATAATATCTTATTATTGTATCAAGTTTTTTGTTTTTTATTAATTTCAAAGTTAATTTACATATTTCTAAGTTCAAGTTTATTCTAACCTAACCTAATCTGAAGCTAATAAATTCAATAAAATTGACAGATTTTAGGTCGGGCTTGAATTCAAATTGTCCGAACCCGACCCAACCTAAAATTTGAACATTTTATGAAAATGATAATTTTTTTCTATTTTAATTTTAAAAAATTAGAATGAGGGCTTTGAGTCATGCTTGGGCCTAGGCAACCCAATCCAAGCAATCCCGTTGTCAAGCTCATATATTTCATTGGCATTAGAACCCAAAGAAACAACAAGAACAGATTAGTGTCTAACTTAAATATCCACTCCTCTACAAATATTTATCGTTTATTACAACAAATAAAACTTTCCCTATTAGTCTCACTTCTATTTTTTATTGTATTTTATTTTTGTTTTTATATTTAAAACAAAAAAATTATTTAGATGATATTTATAATAAAAATTATGAAAACAAAAACAAAGTTGTAATGAAAAACTGAAAACAAATAAAGTTTGACTATCTTAAGTTTTTATTTTTTAATTATACTAAGATGTTAATATTAAATTTTAATCCAATTATTTTTAATATATCAAAATGCAAGGTGACAACAGGAGGAGGAGATATGTATGGCATTGTTACATATACACACAGGTGGATACAAGAATGTCCTAGTTTTTGCTTGTGAAATCAAAGTGAACATCTTCAGCCATATCTTATCTGGTCATTAATGGGATTCCCCTGTTTGCTTCTACCTATGCTGTTTCGCAATTTGTTCAAGAGTGGCACTGACATGAATATATAACCATCAAAAAATGATTTTTAACCCTTCCAGACACATTTTTAACCTATCAATGGTCAAACAGCTAAATTTTATGTTTGGTAAGAATATTATAAAAGTAACTGTTGGAGCTGAAACAGCTGAAACGTGAAAAGCTAATTATTTTTAAGATGAAATAAATTAGGAATTGCCCTTGTAATTGGAAGGAAAGTTACAGATTATTATGTATATATAGTTGGTGACTAACACTTGCTGAATGGATAGGGATAGTTGATTAATTTTTCATGTAAATTGTCGGTCCAATGAT
>JANZXV010000211.1:29080946-29103814 GCA_027576455.1 Erythroxylum roigii | reverse complement strand
TAAAACTTGACCTTTATGAATTTTAAATATATTTATAAACTAAAAAAAAGATTTTACAATAATTAAAAAATCAATGGTTGGATAATTTATTAAAAGAGAATTTAATTAAATAATTATATTTAGGTTAGTACTTTTGATTCTATGATTTAATTAATTTAAATGAACATATTTTTCCCTCTAATTTGCACATAATCTTATATACAATCATGACTCAGACGGTATTACTTAGTGCAGTTGATTAGTATAGATTATGAGCTAGCATACAATTGTGGGTTAAACTGTATTCAATTAATAATTGTAATTATATATTTTTAATTAAAATGACCTCTAATTTATGAATAATATATATCATTTTGAGGTTAAAAATTTCACGTTAACTTAAAAAGAAAAAAATTGAGTAAAATAAGATAATTTAAGATTAAAGTCAAACATGTATTTTTAATGTACATCCATTATTAAATTTATATAATATTTTTATAACTTAATGATTTAAACTATTTTTATATATGAATCACTGGCGTCGTGTAGCAATATGAGGTCATACACGAACGACATTGTTCGCATAAATGACTACATAAGGAAGCGGCATTTGTAACTATTAGTCATCATATAAAGGCTAGTGCAGTCGTTAAAAGAGGTGTAACAGAAAAAACGGTTTAACGAATAATAATGAGATTTTCTTTTTCTCTCTTATAATTCTTGATTTCCAAATTAATGAATTTGGTTGACAAATAAACATGTATCAAATTTGGTATACAATAGGATTAGCATCAGATTAGGCTAAGCTTGGGTTGCTTATGGCCTCAGCTTAGTTCAAAAAATTCTAGTAACTTAAAGCCCAATCAAGGCTAAATTCAAGCTTAATTAGGCTTAACATAAAGTTTGATTAAGTTACGTTAAAGTTTAAAAAAATATTTTAAAAAGTTTATTATAATTAAATACATTTTTTTTTTGCATTAGTAATAGAAAAAAATACAATAGAAACTAAGTTTTCAAATGTAGAAAAGTGCCAAAAGATACATCAGTTAGAGAAGTTGGAAATTGGAGTACAACTTAAACGTATATAAACGGACAGAGACAATGGTATAGAGTTTTCTTTGTTAATCTACATAAAACTACTCAAGTAATCTTCATTTGCAAAAAAGCTAAATAAATTACTTAAAAATAGTAAATCAAAAAGTAAAGATTAAAGAAAACAAACCAATAGTAAAGATGATGTGGGCACGACCATGGTACTTTGTAAGAGATATGAAATCAAAGATGAGCTAGCAATTCTAGAGAGACCAATAATAAAGTCAAGAGCTAAGAAGTTCAAAGAAGCGATTCAATCCTACATAGGTCGAATTGTAGATGACATAAAATCTCAAGAGAAAATGAGGGTCAATGACATCATAACTAATCAAGTTGAGTGGAACGTGCAAGAAGGCTTTCATTCTTGTTTAATTAATTATTTTAAGTTAGAAGCATTCATTTGGGCAGCCCGCTATATGTATTTTGGGCTTTTTTTTTAGTGAGATGGACTTTTATTAACCTTTAACTCATTTAATATAAACCTTTTAGGTTTAACGGGTTGTATTTAGAAATATTAGTTTAGGCTTTAGTTAATTTTGTGGGAGGCCCATGTTTAAAGACCTTTTATATATTTAACGTTTCTTTCTTTTCAAGGAGTATAAATACCTCATAATAAACATTGCTTAGAGATTTTTTTTGTATGAAAAAATTCACACGTTGGCTTGACTGAATTATTTAGGGGAGGATTTCTTGTCTTCTTCTATTACATTAAGAATATAATTCTTATCAAGATAGTCACTTACGGAAAATTCTATTCTTGTTTTCAAATCAACCTTAGTATATGTGTTTCCATTCATATAATTGATTAGGGGTTCATTAGGGTTGAAGATTTCTTCTTGTTCATGTTCTATCCAAAGTGTGTGTTTAAGGGATTTCAGGTTTTTTAGCCTTGGAGTTCCACATCATTTGGTATCAGATCTTGAATTAGGATAAATTCTTATTCATCATGTGTTTATGTGCTATTATTCTTGTTATTTTTCATTAGAATTCAAAATTAAGGTTCATCTTGTTCTAGTATTTTTTCTTGTTTCTTTATTTTTCCAAGTTTGTTCTTTAAATTATCACTGATCTAGTTATCATAAAAAATAAACGAGAAAATCAGTTGCTAGTATAAAATATTTTAAAAAATTGCTAAAGTTTTAAAAAAAGGAAAGATTTGATTTGGTTGGTGCAGATCTTGTTTCTATACATATTTTTGGGCAACATACATCATTTCCTCTTGTGTGCCCATTTTGCCTTTATTTGTTTCGGTATACTTGCTTTTAGTTTTATGTCCATCGTCTTTCTTAGGAGTTTTCATCGCATTTCTAAATTTTAATATGTTGTTTGTGAATTTCCTTAATTGGAAATTGATTTCGAAAGTGCAATTGAGGACAACAAGCTTAAGGGAAAAAGTCTTGAGTGTGTAAGCTTAAAAGAGGGTAAAAGCCACATTTTGAGTGAAACACAAGTGGAGTGTCTTCTTTTGAGTGAAACACGTAAGGAAGTGAATTATGAGCTTTTTCTTTTATTGCTAATCATTTTTCTTGCAGCTTTTTATTATAAGAATGACTAGTAGAAGAGATGGAAATGAAACATTACATGAGGAGGATAAAAATGTGTCTGATTTGAAAGTGATGTATAAGGCATTCATGAATGAATTTAAGAAGTTATCTACTAGGATGGATGGGATGGATGAAAGAATTAATGAAACCAGTAGAATCTAAAACCATAGCAGATCAATTGACAGTCATAAGAATAGGGATGAAAAATTGGAAAGAATGTATGATGAGAATGAAGATAAAGTAAAATTGATCTACTATGAGGGCTAAAGTAAGGAGGAAAGAAATAGTAGAGAGAAAAGATAGCAATGTTAATATCATTAAGATGAAAATTCCACCCTTCAAAGGTAGGAATGATGTTGAAGTGTACTTAGAATGGGAAAGAAAGGTCGAAATGATTTTTTCTTGTCAAAACTATTATGAGGATAAGAAAGTGAAATTGGCAGCAGTGTAATTCTCTGATTATGCATTAATTTGGTGAGATGAATAATAAAGAATAGGAGGAGGAATAGGGAACCACCTATATCCACTTGGAAGAGATGAAAAGAGTGATGAAGAAGATGTTTGTGCCACCTTATTACTATAGAGAGTTGCACTAACAATTACATAGACTCACACAAGGAACTAGATCAGTAGAAGATTATCACAAGGAGATAGAAATGCTATTGATTAAAGCTAACATAGAAGAGGAGGAAGAAGTGACAATGACACGGTTCATGGGTGGATTGAATAAGGAAATTGTTAATGTGGTTAAGTTGTAACATTATGTAGAGATGGAGGACTTAGTGAACACTGCCATAAAGGTGGAGAAGAAACAAAAATAAAGAAGGGAAGTCAAGTCTTTCTCAAATTCCAGCAGCAAATGGAATCCAAAATGGAGTAAAAATGAAGATAAGAAGAGGGAGCACTATTCGGATTCCAAGGAGAAAGGTAATGAGCCAAACAAAAGTAAGGATAAAAGTACTTCAAATAAAAAAGGTACTATTAATCCATCCTTTAGAGCTCTAAACATAGGTATATTAAGTGTTTTAAATGTCAAGGGCATGGTCATTGCGCATATGAATGTCCTAACAAGAAGACTATGTTTATTAAGGGTAGTGAGATATTATTTTTGAGTCTGATGATGGTAATGATTCTGATGGTAGTGATTTAAGCATGTCACCTTTGGAAGATTGTCTTGATGATGATGACAATGTTGAGTATGTTGTTATCGGTGAATGTTTAGTTATTAGACATGCATTAAACTTGAATGCGAAGGAAGATAGCCTAGAACAAAGGGAGAACATATTTCATACTAGATGCTTAGTAGGTGGGAAAGTTTGTAGTATGATTATAGATGGGGACAGTTGCACTAATATAGCTAGTATTACTTTGGTGGAGAAGTTAGGGTTGAAATTTGATAAATACCCTAATCTATATAGACTACAATGGTTGAATAATAGTGGCAAAGTCAAAGTTACTAAACAAGTAGTTATTGTATTCTCTATTGGTAGATATGCGAATGAAGTTGTGTGTGATGTCGTGCTTATGTAAGCTAGTCATATATTGTTGGGTAGGCTATAGCAATTTGATAGGCGTGTTATGCATAATGGGTTTATGAATATGTATTCTTTTATGTATAATAGGTAGAAAGTTACCTTGTTCCTTTATTACGCAAAGAAGCATACCTTGAACAACTGAAAATTGGATAATCATCAAGTAGAGATTCAGGTAGTGAGGTGAAAAAAGAAGAAGACAGAAAAGAGACTATAAGAGAAAAGAATAAAATTAAAGGCCTTATAGTGGGATGTACAGGAGAGAAGTTAATGAGTGAAAAGAAAGAAAAGAATGTCAAAAATGAGCAAGTGAAAAAGTTAAGACACAATCATGTTTCTATGCAAAAGAGAGAGAGTTTGCATACTTAGGCAAGAGGGCTTATATCTTGGTTTAGTTTAGAAAAACTTTATTTACTAACACTGACCTTGAACTAAATTTGCCTAGTATGTTTGTGACCTTGTTGTAAGATTATGATGATGTTTTTCCGGAAGAGGTACCCCATGGAATACCACCTTTGAGAGGGATTAAGCACCAGATTGGTTTAATACTAGGAGCTCAAATTCCTAATCGTCCAGCTTATCGAAGCAATCTAGAGGAGACAATGGAATTACAAAGGCAAATGGATGAATTGCTTAAAAAAGGGTATGTGAGGGAGATTGTGAGTCTTTGTGTTGTGCAAGTTCTTTTAGTGCCAAAGAAAAATGGAACTTGGAGGATGTATGTGGACTATAAAGTGGTCAACAAGCTCACTGTAAAGTATTGTCATCCTATTCCTAGATTAGATGATAAGCTAGATGAGTTGCATATTCACCAAAATTGATTTAAAAAGTGGTCATCATCATATTAGGATGAAACAAAGTGATGAATGGAAAACTGCATTTAAGACCAAATATAGATTGTATGAGTGGTTTGTTATACCTTTTACCTTATCTAATGTACCTAGTACTTTCATGTGCTTAATGAATTATGTTTTGTGTGAATTCTTTGGTAAATTTGTGGTTGTTTACTTTGATGACATATTGATTTACAGCAAGAAATTAAATGAACATGGCATGCATGTTAAGATTGTTTTGGATTTTCTTGGAAAGAGAAGATGTATGCAGACTTTAAGAAGTGTTCATTTTGTATGGATAAAGTTGTCTTTTTAGGATTTTTAGTGAGTTCTAAGGGAGTTGAGGTTGACTCTAAAAAAAGTGAAAGCTATTCAAAAATCGTCGACACCTAAGTTAGTTAGTGAGGTTACGAGTTCCATTGCTTAGCAGGTTTTTATAGGCGATTTGTTAAAGATTTCTCTACTATCACCGCTTTATGAAATGAAATTGTTAAGAAGAATGTTGGTTTTAGATGGGAGAAAGAAGAAAATGCATTTAATACTTTAAAAGAAAAGCTATGTACTACACCTGTTTAACATTTGCCTAATTTTTCCAAAACTTTTGAGATTGAAAGTGATGCTTCTACGATTAGGATAGGGGTTATTTTGACGCAGGAGAATCGTCCTATAACATATTTTAGTGAGAAGTTAAGTGGACCATTTTTGAATTACTCCACTTATGATAAAGAGCTTTATGCCTTGGTGAGAGCTCTTGAAGTTTGAGAACATTACTTGCTACCTAAAGTGTTCGTGATACATAGTGATCATCAATCTATCAAGTACTTGAAGGGACAAAGGAAATTTAACAAAAGGCATTCAAGTTGGTTAGAGTATCTTGAAACATTTCTGCATATGATTAAATACAAGCAAGGTAAGGAAAATATTGTGGATGGTGTATTATCACGAAGGTACGCTTTGATTTCTATGTTTACTTTTAAGTTACTTGGATTTGAGCATTTGAAAGAGTTGTACGTGGATGATGTTGATTTTGCTAATGTATATCAAGCTTGTGAACATGATACATTTGATAAGTTCTATAGACATGAAGGATATTTTTTAAGGGTAAACAACTTTGCATTCTGGCATGTTCTATTAGAGAGTTTCTTATTAGAGAATCACATAGTGGAGGGTTAATGGGGGCATTTTGATGTGCAAAAGAACTTAGATATACTTAGAGAACGTTTTTTATTGGCCACATATAAGAAGATATGTGGAACGGGTGTATGCCATATACATTGCATGTAAACAAGCTAAGTCTGGGTCTATACCTTATGGTTTGTATACACCTTTACCTTTATTTAGTGAACCTTGGGCTGATATATTTGTGGACTTTGTATTGGGTTTACCTTTTAGTAGGAAAGATATAGATAACATATTTGTTGTTGTACATAGATTTAGTAAATGGATCATTTCATTGCTTACTAGAAAACAGATGATGCAATAAACATTGTTGATCTTTTGTTTAGAGAAGTGGTTCGACTTCATGGTGTGCCAAGAACCATTGTTTCAGATAGGGATGTTAAGTTCCTAAGTCACTTTTGGAGAGCTTTGTGGGGAAAGTTGGGTACTAAACTTTTATTTTCTATTACACGTCATCCACAAACTAATGGGCAAAATGTAGTTAATAGGACTTTAGAAACCATGTTGCGTGCAATTATTGGGAAGAACTTGAAAACTTGGGAAAATTGTTTTCCATTCATTAAGTTTCCATATAATCGTTCTACACATTCTTCTACAAGTTATTCTCCATTTGAAATTGTGCATGGTTTTAATCCATTAACTGTGTTGGATTTAATGTCTTTACCTTTGACTAAGATTGCTAATCTAGATATAAAAAAGAAGGCTAAGTTGGTTAAAACAATACATGAGAAAGCATACGAACAGATTGAGAAAAATAATCGCATTTATGCACAAAAAGCAAATAAATGTAGAAAGTAAGTTCTCTTCGAACTAGGTGATTGGGTTTGGGTGCATATGTGAAAGAAAGGTTTCCATAACAAAGGAAGTACAAATTTGATATAAGGGGTGATGGACCATTTCAAGTGTTGGAACGCATCAATGACAATGCATATAAGATAGACTTATCAGGTGAGTATAATATTAGAGCTACTTTTAATGTTTTTAACTTATCTCCTTTCGACTTTAATTCAAATTCGATGATGAATCCTTTTGAAGAGGTAGGGGATGATGTAAGTACAACTATGGTACTTTGTAAGAGATATGGAACCAAAGATGAGCTAGTAATGCCAGAGGGGCCGATAATAAAGTTAAGAGCTAAGAAGTTCAAAGAAACGCTTCAATCCTACATGGGCTAAATTGTAGATAACATGGAATCTCAAGAGATAATGAGGGTCAATGACATCATAACTAATCAAGTTGGGCTGAAAGTGCAAGAAAACTTTCATTCTTGTTTAATTAATTATTTTAAGTTAGAAGCATAGCTTTGGGCAGCCCATTACTTATGTTTTGGGCTTGTTTTAGTGAGATAGACTTTTATTAACTTTCAGCTCATTTAATTTAAATCTTTTAGGTTTAATGGGTGGTACTTCGATAGTGGGTGTTCACATCATATGACAGGTGAAAGAAGCTGCCTAATGGATTATCAAAGTTATATGGATGGTCACGTTACTTTTGGTGATGTGAAGAAAGCAAATGTGATTGGTAGAGGAACTCTTTGCATGGATAGACTAACTCACTTCAAAAATGTGCTTCATGTGGATGGTTTAAAAATCAACTTGGTAAGTATTAGTCAACTTTATAATGATGAGTTGTTAGTTAAATTTACTAATGATGGATGCAAGGTTTTGAATGAACAAACAAAGTGCTTAGTAAGTGGAAAAAGATTGGCAGATAATTGCTACATGTTGTAGGTTATTACTTTTTGCAATTCAGTTGCATATGATAATACAACTCTATGGCACCAAATGATTGATAAAGTAGTAGAAAGAAACTTTTAAAATCAGCCTCACTTATCAGAACAAACACGCAAAGGAGTTAATACCAAAAAATGTCCAGATCTACAGTTAATTGTTACTGGAAAAGAAACCAACCAGACATGGATCAGTTGGTTGCTTCTGAGGGAGAAACCAACTATACATCTGATGATAAAGATGATGTGATGAGGAATAAGCCAAGTTTGAATTTCTTCGAGGGGCATATGGACTGTGTGCTTTATATTTTTAAAGTATATTGATGTTGTTTATTAAAAAACAAAAAATTAAAAACATAAAAATGAGGGTTCAAAGGAGTTAATATCTAAACTTTTTTTATTTATAGGTTTTTTAAGGTTTAGATGATTGGGGTGTGCCTGACTTTTCCTTGTTAAATATTATATTTGATGTGAAAATGAGGCTCTACTTAATGATTTGAGAGTTATGCTTTTGGATTTTGATTTACTAAGTTATGTCAAGAAAATGTTGATACTTAGTTGGAGACCTGTAGGAAGATTCAGGTTTTCTGTGATTTGGGTTTTTCAAGTTTTATCCTAGTTTTTCTCTATGTCATGGGCTGTATGAGTTTGGGTAATATACTTTCATATGATTTATGTGAGGGGGAGATTGATTAAGTTTGATTATGATTCGTCTAAATGAATTTTTGGAGTTTGATAATTTGATTGGGGTTCAATTGTATGCGGATGATTTTGATGTCAATAATGATATGTTGGCTAATGTATTGACCCGTGGTGAAATATCATCTTAGTATGCTAATGATTCTTCCACTGCACCTACGCTGATTTTTATGCCTCCTTATCTGTTGAGATTGATCGCATTGAAGATATTCTTTTTTTGGGCATCTTTTTATACCAAGGGTGAGAAATTTGGATGATTGAATAATTGTTTAATTGAAATTAGTGTTTCTTTGGGTATTTTCTGCATATTCTCCGTTTATGTGAACTTGAGTTAGTTAGAACTCGATGTTAGATTAAGGGGGAGTGTCAAATTATTTTCTTAAGGGGGAGTTCTTATACATGACAAATAATGTCAAAAAGGGGGAGATTGTTAAGATATTTGTTGAGATATCTTATTAATTAATTTTAGGCATTATTTGTAATTACACATAGTTGGATATATTTGGAATTTCATTATAATAAGAAATTTACCTTGTGTGGGAATCTTGAAGATAAGATAGCATGAAGGATAAAATGCTAGATAATATAGGATTTATTTGGAATAAAATCACCATGTCTTATAAAAGATATTGTGTAGATTTTTTGGTGAATTTTAGAGTTATCTTTGGTAGCTATATTTTGGTGATTGTAACTATCTTTGGAAGCAGATTTTGTGGGATGAGAGTTATCCATGGCAACTATGTTTCTCTACATACGAGTGAATTTTTGGACAATTGAGTTATTGTTTTTGTGAGGGAAAAACTAGAAAAAAAATTAATTAATTTGGGCAGTTGCATTTTTTTGTTTTTATGTGAGCAATTATATGCTCTATTGAGCTATTCTTGGTAGCTACATTTCTGCATATGTAGGTGAATAATTGGACTGCTTATCTATTTTTTTGTAAGGAAAAAGCATGCAATAAATTTGATCAATTGTGCAGCTATGTTTTTGTGATGTTTCGTTGATGAAACATATATTAGTTTGATGATTTTTTGTGGCTGTTATGTGTGGATCTCTTCAGTGATTAATTCGGTAGTTCACAACATAATTCTTGGTGGAAGATTTTCCATGATTTTACCTTGATGTGGCTGCAAATATAGGGGGAATGTATTTTGCATCAAGTGTCACTTTGTTCATGTTATTATTGTTTCAATCACTTGAGATTATGTTTTCGAATTCATTAATTTTCGTTGTTGCAAAAAATCCTCTGTTGAGATTAGTACGAGGTAATCGTGTTATTGAGAGTGAAAATACTTTCACAGGGTGTGATTACGAGTGATTAATGTCAAGGGCTGAGTAATATCGGCTCAGTAAAGCCTTGTGTAAAATTATTGTACTTCGCTGAAGTGATTAAGCTGAGTGAGGGTTTCACTGACGTAGATTGGTTGTGTCGAACTGCGTTACTAAATCTTGCTTGTCGATTTTCTCTTTGTGTGTTTAATTTTTTTGTTTACATTTTTTTGTAATATTAACAGTTGCTGACACAGTTGCGTTGAGTTAAGCAATCGATAGATACAGTTCAAAGCAACCGAGAAAGAACAAGATACTTGCGAAACTGCATCCTTTGGAACTTTCAATTCTCTGTCAGTGTCTAGTTTAGACCTTTTCACCTTGCTTATCTCGCAAGCAAACACAGGTTTACTCTCAGAAAATCAAAGACAGTTGGGAATAAGATTTAGCTACTCAAAATTAATCTAGCAGATACAACAAGGAGAATATAAGGGAACAATTTATTCATGAACATATAATATTTTACGGTGGAGGGGGCATTTGGTGGTGAGAAACTCGACACCTCTTCGACCCAAATTAATTGAGTTATCTCATGCTACTGCTCATGGAGGACATTCTGGGTGGTTGGGAACCTATAAGAGGTTAAGTGCACATTTTTCCTGGCAAAGATTATAGAGAGATGCTAGAGAGTTTGTAAGAAAATGTAAAGTTTGTCAACCGAATAAAAATGTAACTATTGCTTCTCTTGGTATACTTTAGCCCTTACCAATTCTTCAACAGGTATGAACTGATATTAGCATGGATTTTGTTGAAGGTTTGTCATTGTTAGAACGTTATTAGGTGATATTTTCAGTTGTTGATGGAATGAGTAAGTATGCTCATTTCTTCCCTCTACACCATCCTTATACGATGGAAAAAGTTGTTTAGATTTTTGTGGATCACATCTTTAAGTTACATAGTATGCCATGGGCAATCGTTAGTCACAGAGATGAAGCCCTCACAAGAAATTTTTGGAGAGAATTATTTCGTTTACAAGGAGTAAAACTACAGTTCTCGAAAGCTTGTCATCCTCAAACTGACGGACAGATGGAGGTTCTCAATTGTATGTTTGAAACTTATCTCCAATGTATGACTTCCGATTGTCTAATGAATTGGAGTAGATGGTTGTCCTTGGCCGAATGATAGTATAACACAACGTTCATTTGTCGATAAACGTCACTCCTTTCCAAGTAGCCTATTTTTTTTGGCCTCATATCTACACTCCATACTTCGCAGGTGATTCTCCTATCTTCGCAATTGATCAAGTTTTGATAAATAAGGAAGCATGGTCGGCATTCTACCATTTCATTTACATCGAGTGCAAAACATAATGAAACAAATTTCTGATCGACGCCTCATGGAAAGAAATTTTGCTGTGGGAGATTATGTCTATTTGAAGTTACAACCCTATCGTCAACAGTGTTCAAAAACGTTTATCACAAAAGTTATCAGCCTTGTTCTATGGTCCTCTTTCAAAATCCTTCAAAGAGTAGGGTCATTAACATACACACTGGATTTACCAACTGATAGTAGGATTCACCCTAACTTTCATGTTTCACAACTGAAATGTAGGGTGTCTGATTCTGAAATCATATCACCAGTATTACCTCAATCTCTATATTCCATGCTTAGTATACCAGTCGCTGTTCTTGATCAAAGAAAGGTGAATCGACATAACTGACCAACTGTGCAGATATTAGTACAATGGTTTCTTCGAAGGATGATGACATTTCTTGGAAATTTCTGTAAGATATTCGACAACGTAGTTAAACCTTGTGGACAAGGTTCATTAGAAGAAGGAAATGATAGGAGCGAAAGCTAATGAACAAAAGAATCCAAATTCTCTGTCCAATATTATTCTGTCTTATAAAATCTCAGCCATTTATTTTACAGAATTCACGCAAAATTCACATAAATAAATGGTTGAAATTTATTAGAGACTCTGAATGAAAACGTAGATATATACGACATAGCATTGTAAATAACACATAAATTAGTGAAACATTGTCGTGTAAGGGGAACATTTGTCTCGTTGTAAGTGGTTAGCCACCAATGGCTATTATAGTCGTTAATATGATCACTGGAGACAGAGAAGAGAGTAACAACAACCATCACTTCTTTCTGTGTTTTCTCTCTTTTCATTCATTTGTTTGAATCCCTAAATTTCCCAAATTAGCTACGCCACAAATATCTATATCATTCTTCTTCTTTCTTATAATTGTTGATTCCCAAATTTAACGAATTAGGGTTTCTGACAATAAAACTGTAACAGTGAATTTAGTGACTTTGATACTTCTATTTTTGATTTAGAAGATTTTGGAAAAAGTAATTAAACAACAGGAGAGATTAATCTTTTACCCTATATTTAATAGCACAGTTCTGTTTTAAGATCTTACGTGACACTATCTTCATCCATAGCGAACAAAAACTGTGTAAAATGCTCTGTACATGATCTCCCTGACAGCCTACCAAGAAGTTTTTAATAATCCTTGCTGCTAGTATATATTATATATATACACAAACCAATGTCCCTGCAGATCTTCAAATAGGCTTCTTGGAAGTAATTTCCATCCTTGTGCGAAGAAATTCTCAGAGCTTTTAGCTGCCTCTGTATATGGTCCTGAAGCCAAATCATCATATTGCTCATTGGCATGTTCTTTTCCTGAATACCACTCAGTTCAAACAGTCAACACTTTAAACAGATGAATCAGGACCATTGTTTTCGTTATTTCCCTTTCTGAAAATGGAGGGGCAAGAATCTTTTTCCTGATTTGCATCCTCTGTGCAGTCTGTTTCTTGAGAATCTGCGACAACACAAGTTGCGAGGACCTCACTTGACGTTGAAGAACATTCCTGTCTATCGGTTTCAATGGGATTGTGCAATCTTTCACATTCTACAAACATATAATCCTCCTCTACTCCTATCTCAGATGATTTCTGGGATTCATTTGTACATGTCTCACAACTCAAGTTCTCATTTAGTTTCTCTTCAATCTGCGTACTTATCTGATTCTGAGATGTCTTTAAATGATTAAAACCACCATCTGACTGCGAAGTTGTAGGACATTCAGTTGCCAATCTAGGAATTTGCCAAATGTCTTCCCTTTCTGGGGATAAATTGGTGACTTGTTGACTGTTCCCTTCAGCTTCCTGTTATCATGCGAAGTGCATATGTTCAGTTACGGAACTAATACTAGCAAAGCCATACACCTTCACAAAAAACTAAATGCCAATACTTTTCATTTAAAAGGTTCACAGATAGCAAAGAACCATCTATAAACCAACAACATTGAACCTAACAACATTCAGCCAGGACGGGGATTCGGGAAGCAAACCAAGTAGGAGATCTCAATTAGCATGTTCAATTTTATTGACAAGGTTAACATAATATCCGGAGTTGAACAAATACTTGAGTTTCACAGAAGGTTTTCACACACGTCATCCAACCCAAGCAACATATATTTAGCTACAAATAGGGTTCTCCAAACAAATAAAAATAATAAAGATATCACATTCAAGAATGATAAGAATCAGAAATAAAGCCCTTATCATTCTATAAAGTTTCCAGAATAATTGGGACAGGATTTTAGTACCTGTATTAATGACGAAAGACTCCTCCAGTGACTAGCTTCCGTTTGCCACTGGATTCCACCAGGAAATGGTCTTGCACTGCCTACTCTAAACTGTTGCTGTATAACTCTCGGAGAGGTAATGGTTGACAGTGAAGTGCCAATTCTCATATCAGCTTTGGAACTAAAGGAATAACTTTTCCATGCATTTGACGTCCTGCTTCTCTTCTCAAGAATTTCTGTTTCAAGTTCTTGCCGGGTTGCGGCAAATTGGAATGAATTATTTCTATTACTGGATTCCGATGGAGGAACCTTTTGACACTGATCTTCTACAATTTGATAGATTAACTTTTGGATATAAGATCGTTTCAATGAAGCCTCTTCCACTGGAAACCACTTTCTGTTAAGCTGTTCAGCAATTTCAGAGATATGTTTACTACACAATGATATAGACAGATACCAGCAATCTAGTTGGTTGATAAAATGTTGAGAATAATATTAACATGTTTCAGGTTTAAAAGGTATTTCATGTCCTCTGGACCAGTTCTATTCTAGCATAAATGGCATCAATCATATCCCAGTCCCAATAAAGTTAAGGAGAAACAGAAGAATGGCTTAAGTTGTGAAGGATGAAATGTTCTTAGTCATACCATCATGTAAATTGACATCATATTGAATAATTTTGCTTAAATTCCACAGAAAAGCAAGTCAACAATTACTTGATGTGTGTAGTGATTCTCATTGTTTAAGGTCTCCAAGATACATATTTTCAGTCCTGCCATGGTGCATACAAGGATTATACATAAAAGCTTTCACTTCATTAATTCTGTAGTTCTGTGCTAAATTTAAAAAAAAAACAAGCAATATGAACTGCTATCCTAGAAATTCAGTTTCCACATGGTGCTACTTCTTGTTGGAACATAGATGTTGCTCTTTGTCTTCCAAGTAAAAGCAGCATGGATAATGAACAGGATGTTCCAGGCTCTTAAAAATGAAGATACGCCTAACATGCCAGAAAAATTTCTGTACATATTCATCAAGCATCTAAATTTGACCAAATGTCCAAAGACTTTCATACATAGACTGAGGAAACTCAAATTCAAAAAACAAAAACAGATGTAATGAAAAAGCTTCTGAAGTTTAACACAAAGGTTAACCCAAAGGTGAGGGTAGTATGTGCTACAACTTTCTAGATAGAAGTCTCAACTTAGTGTATGATATCTATAGAATGCAAAATGTAAAATGAAAAGATAACGTTCCACGTTTCGGAACTCTTTACAAGGAAATGAGATCATCACTTACAAAGTGCGAAAACTTTGTTATGTTGAAAGGACTGAAGTTAACTGGAGCTTCCTCGAGAAAAAGTTCAACATAATGAAGCAAGAAGAGGCCACAGTCATATGAATTTTGCTGCTGTGGCAGCTGATAAAAGAAAAGGTCAAAGAAAGTTAAAACAACTAGACAAATATATTCCTGAAAAAAAATCCACATTCAATATGATAAACTTGGAAAATGGGTAGCAGGAAGCATTAACTCCTAGTCTGAATTAAGTAAAATGTCAAAAGATTAGATCTTCAAAGATAATGTTGATTCATCAACTGTAATCAGGGTTTTAAGAAGAAAATGATGCTGATATAAAACATGGGGAGAAAGAAAGAGAACTATAAAACGAAACTGGTTTGTGGTTAACCTATTAATAGATCTTACAAAAAACTTCACAAACATGTGTGTAACTGAAAGATTTTTCCAGTGTTCTACAGGTCCTGTAAATTGAGTGAACATTAAGATTGTTCAGAAGTATTGTTACTGTCGATGATATTTCTACACCAAATTACTTAGAAAACTTACGTAATACCTCAAGGGAAATAAACCGTAAATGTAAGAACTTCAACAATGCATCATCCTCCATCTCTTCATGCCTTGCTTTCCATTCTTCATACAGATAACTGTTATTTCATGGCATGCACAACATGAATGTAACTTGTGAGCTTTTCCATTACAAAACTACAAACGGGAAACTTATACTTCCAGTCGCCGTAGTCAAATTAGATATTAACTATGCTGTTGTATAAAGAGTTGTCTTTTCTCAAAGTTGATGGGTATATGAAGTAAACTAGGATTTCTTTTTCTGTGCATGGGACTTATTTTGGAACAGGCATTAAATTAGTAAGTTTACACAAGAATGTTTCAAAAAAATTTTGTGAAGAACTCCAGTTGCATGCTGAGAGTTTATACCACATCTTTTCCAGGAATACAATCAACAGACAGTATAAATAGTCCCACTTAAACGTCAAGCTAATTAACATATCCAAGACAAGATTTCTTTTCCCAGTATCAAATCCCTGGGTAGTAAACTTGAAAAAGATCATCTGACTACAAAGAGAAAAATGTAAATAACCAAGTTGATTGCCGCTTATAATTTGAAGTTCCCTTTTTTAAGTTTATGTCCCTACTCATCGACTTCTACAATAAGATAGTTGGAAGCTGACATACAGTTACCCGTGGCAAATATACAAGTACCTTTGAACAAGATTCTTGAGGCCCCGATGACTTCCCTTCATTGAATCCATGTGCAAGATACAAGGTACCCTAAGCAACTTCTCACATTCTTCATCTGTACTATGGTTATCAAAAAGGTTAGAGCAAAGAAGTCCCAGCATATTAATTGCAACCGAAGCAGGATACCATGAGCACAAACCTCTGAAATGAGCCACTTCACCTGGGTGGCAAATGACAATCAAACTCCAGTGATGACTGCCACCAAATTAGTCAATGTGATATGAGAAAGTGGCAATAAGGGACTTTTCCCTCATTTCCACAAGAAATAAGTGCACAAAAATCACTCACCTGTAGTTTACAGGGATAAATACATAATCCTTGTCAAAAATATTCACTTTCCTGGTCCATTTACGAACCCGTTCAAATGCTTCTCTCCCTTCATGAGAACTAAATGGATCTTTGTCGAGATCAGCGAGTTTCCGAAAGAAAAAACTATTGAAAAAGTGGAATCTGGGTTGGTTCTCAGGAAGAAGTCTGCTCTTTAAATACCTGCCAATAACCAACTTGTCTAAACTTACTTTATTTTGTAATGTGAAAGTAAAAGTCCAACCGACAAATGACCGGCATTCATTAGTAAACACTAAAAGTAATGTTTAGGAGCCAAGAATGTGAAGAAAGATCAATATGATTCGGAAAGGAAAAGGAAAAGAAAAAGGATCAGTATAAGGGAATAAATTTACTTGATATAAAAGTCAATTATTGTGTCGTTGATGAATGTCTCTGGGCTAAGAAGCTCAACATCTCTCTTGCTAATTGAAACAGCATCCAGGTCTCCTTTTGGGAAAATAATTTCTTCAAAAGTCTGATCGAGACTGAAGCAAAAAAATCTGAATCAGCACATGTAATGGATGAAATAAGTGTGATTGTGATCCAGGAAAATTATCCAGCGAGTTAAAATTTGTTAACAAATATTAACAGCAACACGTATCAGAAAAGTTTCCAAGAAAAGGTTTCAAACAGAATTGGAACACATTCTTTCAAAACTTTAATCATATGGAAACTCCAATGCGAGAAACCAAAAACAATGACATATCAATCATGTCATTTTCACAAATTTTTCCAGCAAAAGAAATAGTATCCATGGTTATAAGAAAAATTTGTTAACAAGGATAAACATGATGTCAAGGGTGAGTGGAGAAATTACATTGCAAGAAAAAGAATCAACAAAATCTACCACATTATGCATTAAAATGCATTTTCTTTAAACTGAAACTAAGTCTGATAATACTATAGTAGTAGATACTTTTCAGCTCTCTTAAAATAGCTTCTACTTCAAACCTTTTAGAGTAACGGGAAAAAAGTATATAGAGTCAATAACATTCATCCTTCAGTTGTATAGTACCAATCATTTCTTGAGAACTTGCATGCATATAGCAGATTTGAGTACTCAGACACACAAGTGTATATGCAGAAGCACATATAAAACTCTTTATTCAGAATGACACATACAAGCCCGTATACCAAAGCTTGCTACAAGGACAAAAATATGCTAGACTCTCAATCCCAATTATCAAGAACTTACCCAGATATATAAGGTTTTGAGATGGCCATGTTGCTCTGCCCATGATTTTCATCATTCTCCCGACAGGCACTGGAATGGATAAGAGTTTAATAGAAACGAGTTATTTAAAGAGAAACTGTAATAAGGCAAAATTGCCTAAGAATTGCACAAAAACACGCTAGATTTAAGTTATTTCAAAATAGGGTCACAACTTCCTGCTACCATGAACAGGAACAATTAAAAAGTGATTTTATTACTCAAGTTATAAAATCAGCGAGAAGAATAAAAACTCACTCATAGGTATCACTCCAGATATCTCTGTATCTGAAACTTACGAGTTTGATTGCTTCTTGTCTTTCACACCAATCAGGATCACAAATCGAGAACTGCAACTTATTGATACATGTAGAGGTGTGATCAAAAGTTAACCCTGACAATGAGAAATTCCAAGATTTTAATTTTTGGCACAAGATATTTAACAAAATAAGAAACTGTAACTCATTTACAAAAGACAAAGTAGGATACATCCTCACATTGGTCAAACAAGCTTTTTGATATTTTAGCCTTATTAGAGAAAGACAGTGATGCTTAAAGTAACCAGATATACCAAAAAAAACAATAAACATTAAGAGCAAAGTGCAATATCTTAAGATCAATAATACAGATGAAAGATGAAACACCATTATTAATGGAGAAATAAACATCTTTTTCATCACTACATCGATTTTTACATGTAAATAATACCCATTTTACCAATGTTCTTTCTCACAACTGTTGTACTGCAGGCGAATCTTCAATTTGGACATTTAACAAAGACAACCTATTACAGAAAATTGGCAATGCAATCTGAAATTTTTTCAAATTGATTTCTGAAATTATATTTATCATAAATTCATAATGAAGAGATCTCTTTGTATGATGGTAGAACACTTGGGAGGCAATGGGAAATGAATGTCAAAAGTTAAGGGCAGAAAATTAGACCTTAAATCCATTTGTTTGTTAAGATAATATACATACAGAGTATGTTAGCCACGTATCCAAAACTAAGGCATTATTTGGCATTGTTTCCATATAGCAAGGTGCATCAGAAGGCATAGTGCTGGCCCATAAAATGCTGAATTCATCATAACATTTAACATAAACAGACCCTTGAATTTAGTGGAACTACAAACCTGAAGTTTTATTTTCATATCCAACTCCTTGAGAAACCTTTGATTTAAGATGAAGATGAACAATAGCAGTCTCAACCTACAATCAGAAATCAAAGAAACTTAAGCTACCCAACCTAGCATGTATGTGAAAGAAAAATGAAAGCAGTGTATGTAGAAGAAAAGAGAAAGTAGCATATCTCACCCTCCTGCACCATTGAGACTCAACTTTAATAATATCAAGAATAGGCCACCTAGCATTAAATTTTCCCTTAGTGCCATTTACAGTTGAAGCCTCAACTCTGATGCAGCTCTCGGAAAAAATTAAGTGGGACTCTGTACAATACAAGTCCCCAAATAAGAAAAAATCTGGGAATATAAAAACTTCCTTGTTCAACGGATCCTGCAAAATTGTCAAATAAAGCAAATGTTATACATTGTAATTATTAAAACTAAAGAGAAAACCGGATGCTGTAGATAAGGGAAAGGGAAGGACGATAAAGGACCACACTTAACTCAGTGCAAAATAGTTAAGTCGAATCACCTAAATGAATCATCAAAACTGATTAAGTGAAAACTGACTTTATTGTCTAGCTCAATTCGATCCAATGTGATAAACTGTTTGAATGCACTCTGACACATTTTCATTTTCTTTTCCATACAGATGATTTATATCCATTTTAGAATCCTTTTGATCTCAGCAAATGACTTGTAGAAAAACACTTCCACTCATAAATTGCATCTTTAATCACACAACGAGAAGATCGATGTGGATTCTTATAGCACTCACAATTTCATGTCTCAGGGAACCATGCTCCACAACTTTTTGTTGTGAATTAACTGAAAAGAGAAAAAACAATAAGTTAAGTAACTTCATGAAAGCAGAAGAAAGTAAAGCAACTCTTTTAATCCAATAGCAAAAGCAGGACCTTTATTTACTAGGGCAGTTGAGACAGAAGTTGATAAATTGAGTTTGATCTGTCCATCATCCTCTGAAATCTTTCCAACTTGCTCACTCTGCACAAATTTTAAGTTGGTAACTTCATCCAACAACATATTAATCTGCTTCCTCGTGTAATTCCCTTATGAGAAGTTCAGCACAAACGTAATGTTCCATGTCAGACTTTTATTCAAGTGTCCGACAAAACTTAAATTAAACACTGACAAACCTTAAAATATGAAGAGTTTGAAAGCATAAGGGTATCCGCTTGAGAAATCCCAACACCAACAGCATCCTCTTCACAAGGATTACTTTTTATAAGAGATCTTGCAGGATGTATGACACCATTTCCTCTACTATCACCATCAATGTCCACTAGCTTGTTGCAAATGCTGTCGGACTGAAATTTGCACCCACCTGTCGTTAAAGAACAAAGACTAATTAACAACTAAGTGAATAATAGAAACAAAGAGTTTAAACCCAGTACAAGGTCTATGAAAAGAAGCCAAAAACATATGGGAGCTTATGAACTTTACCATCAATATTAATCTCAACTGGTGCATTGCCAACATCAACAGTCCCTTTCCTATTTTTCTCTTTTAGAGTCCCTGTTACTGCTTTTAGATAAAAGTATTTCAAAAAGAAATGAATTTGTAGGAGAGAAAAGCGAAAACAATAACAATGGAGATTAAGCGATGATCAGTCGAAACAGAAACATCATCAAAATCCAAAAATTTTCATACATTTACGTTTCTCCGAATTCGTCGTCCTACAAAAACCAACTTTACATCATTCAATGAAGATCGTAACAACAAAGCAGCACTAGACTATCGTTGTGACGTACAAAAACGCTGACGTATTCGACAAGAAAGAAGTTTCAAGTCGTCCACTTTTCATTTTCCCGCACATTCCCACCAACCAAACAGAATATGCAAACGTTTAAAATTCATAAAAGCGACAGACTTGAGAGAAAAAGAGTTTAAAAAAACTCACTGCATGCAAGTGACTTGTACTTCGTGGAAGGAGAAGAACGTGAGTGCTTTCTCCTCCTAGATTGTCCCAACCTTCCTAGTAGATTCCCGGAGGTTCTCTCCACCCGCTCGTCCTCCTCGCCAAATTCGAATACGCTAAACCGATTCTTGGGCCTATCCACCGCAAACGGTTGCCGTTTCATCACAACGAAATTCAAAACGACAATGGTTTTTGTAGACGTAGTAGTATCATTATCATCGTGGAACCTTACAGTGGAAGGTTTGCGAAGAGTGCGACTACGCTTTGGTTGGTGTGTGTGGGAAGTTTCTGAAACAATTGTCAAATTACTCCCACACACGCGATTGGTGACTTTCTAGTTGTCAAAGACAACTAATTTTCATATATAAGATATAATCTTAAAGGATTAATAAGTTAACAAAGAGAGAAGATTCTGTTAAGAGTCAAGTTCTTTAGTCGGTAAAAAATATAGAGATTTGATCTCAATAATGCATATTTAATTATGTGTAATTTCAAATAATTAATTCAATTTGTAGTAGTCTATAAAATTATAATTTATTAATTATAGTTTAAATACCCTTATCTAAATTAAAATTTAAGATAGTGTTAAATTGTAAATCAATTCTAAAATTATCTTAATTAGAACAAGAAGTAGAAATAGTTCCTTAGTTAAAATGAAATAATAATTACTAATTTAATTAGTTCAATAATAAAGTTATTACTATAAGTAAATGACCAGAATTTCATATAATAATGTTTACGAATATATTACCGTATTAGTCAAATAAATTTTTATTTAATATATGATTTATGAGTTTTATGAGTATTTGACAATATTTTTATTCTTGAAATACCTTGTTTTAGGACACTTAAAATTTGAATTTACTACATAGATGAGGCATGTCATCATTATATTAATGTAGTTATTCCATAAACTAGAGGCCATTCAATACAACATGTTATTTTAGTCAATAATTTAATTCAAAAGTTATATTTTGGATGTTATTTGGCTTTCAAAAATGTTGGAATGAAGCGCACAAAGTTTACCCTTAACATTGCCACATCTCAAAGGTGAATTATTAAGCATGCTATGGAATTTGAAATAACCTAATACAAGATCATATGAATGATTAATGATGATATTTTTGTGAGAAAATTGGAAAAGGGAGTTGATCACCTTATACAGTATAGGCTTTTTTTATTAAGATAATTAGAGCTAATTAGGGCTACAACATATTGTGCTTCGAGGGCTTTCCTGTATGAATTAGTTAACTATATTCCATATAGGGGTTTGTTATGTATATAGTTTATATAGTTAACTATATTGTAATGAACTATATGAACTTTGTTGCATTATGTATGCACAAGCTCGATATTTGACCATCCTATTATTTGTGTTACATATATTATACATAAGATTAAACTTAAGTATTGTAATTAGTATTTAACTTTTGTATTTATGATGATTAAGAATTTTTATGATTTTTGATCAAATTGATTATTCAACATATGTATGCATGATATGATATTAATATGCATGCACAATATTTTCTTTCTTGATGTAGAGACTTAATGTTTCAAATATGGCTACTGCACTAAAGAACATTATTGTTGAACTCAACAAAGGTGAGAAGTTAAAAAGTGACAATTATGAAAGTTCAATATGTAATGAAATAGAAAGAAGCTCTAAAATAATTGGATATAGCCATAAATATTTATGAGGATGGAAATACAACCTAACACAAAAGAGACCATGATGCATATGAGATGTGAAAAAAGAAGAACTCATTGACCCGCATTACATTCTTGAATATTATGGACAATGATATTATATGTGAATTCAAAAAGCATAAGACTATTAAGAATATGTGGTTTACTTTGGGTGCTCATTTTAGAGGTACCTTAGTGACTAAAATAAGGTTACTCACCATTAACTTTGACATGTGTAAGGAAGAAACCTGAACAAATAAGCAAAAGCATTTAAGGACATATGTCAAACATGATAAGTGAGTTATAAAATGTAGTTTATAAGTTATCTAATGAGTAATAAGTGCAAAATATTATCTACGAGTGTTAAGTCAATTAAAATGCATATATTTTGGACTTAATATTTATTGAATTGTGAAATTGGTGTTTAAAAATTTATGGAATTATTTGTTAAATGTTCACAGATGGTTTACAATGCCAATAAGACGAAAAAGGATCGAAAAGAGGAAAAATATGGAAGAAATCCCAAATCTGCAAAATTCCAGAATTTGTCTCCAAT
>JANZXV010000211.1:29049201-29063051 GCA_027576455.1 Erythroxylum roigii | reverse complement strand
CCATGGACTCTGTGGGCTGAAGCTGAGATATTGGGTTTGGCCCAATCAATGAATAATAAGTTGCTGTGTCTATAATAAAAGCAACAAAATTAACATCTATTTTTAAGAAAAACCAATTGATCAAATATTATTTGTACATATTCCAAAAATTATTATAACTATTCTCCACATGCTGAAGCGTTGAATTTTTTAAGTAGTTCTTTTAAGTTTGCAATATAAAACCTTTAAACTTTTTTCATGTTTCTCCAAATTTTACACTGTAATTAATAATTATATATGTATTTTTCTGATGTAGAATAATTATACATGTAATATCTATAAACACCATTTCCATCTCTCCAATTAAAAAAAGATATAAAAACTCTTTTATATTTACAAGTAAAAGAGTGGAAAGTTTAGATTATTGTTGTACTAATTTTTATATCATATTGATCGTTAGAGGATTATTAGAAGTTTTATGTTTTTACGAATTAGATATTATAAAAATAATTAATATTGATTTAATATATGCTGTGAAAGAAATTGATAAGTTTGAGATCAGTGAAAAGATAAGAGAATTTGAATTATTTTAGTTTGCTTGAACTTAAAAATTATAGTTTAGTATGAAAATGTTAATAATTAATTTGCTTAAAATTATAAAGTTTATAATAAATTAAGCTTAATTATCAAAATTATTTTCATTTGTAGTTTATAATGTCAATTTAAACCTTAACTAATTAAGTATTTCAACTTTTCAACAAGGTATACTTATTTAATATCGAAATAATTTTTTAGTATGCATTATAAAATTATGAAATATTAACCATGTGATATATTATTATAAAATCATAAATCAATTTTATAAAGTACAAACTTACTAATTTAAATTCTTTCTATTAATTGATAATAAACTATTTTAAATAACATATCATCAAAGGCACATATATTAAATAAAAATATGGGATAATTATATTAATAAAAATAGTAATTACATAAATTGAAATAAAATATGAATTTCATCCCTTGTTTTGTCTATATGTATTTTCTCTTTCCAAGGATAGAGGAACTAAAATTAGCTAGCCACAATAATTTTTAATACCTTTAGTTCCTTTATGAGGAGAAATTTTTGTATCCGCATCCATGATCAAGTTCCAAAACCAATGAATGTAAACAACTGTTGGATATCCAAGGTTTGCACTTTAGAGAATAAAAGAAAACAAAAGAATAATAGAAGTGAAATTGTAACAATGGTTTCAAACAACTAACAGGACTCTCAAGAAGTTTTTGTGAACTGAATGAAGAAGTAGAGATGCAAAATTTCCCATCTTGGCAAACCAAAATTTGGAAAATATTTCTGATGTTCCTTAATGATGTAAGCATTCCTAAACTTGTCTTCATTCAGCAGTAGCACTTGCAGCACTCAGGTCCACAGAAAGATCAAGGGCCTGAAACATAAAACCAAACGAAGTATTGGCTATAATACTTTTGCACTTAAACTTTTAAATTGATTCCTCGTTATATGCTCAGAGGATGACATAGGAAACAAAATGTCCAATCATGTTTTAAACCGATAGTAAAATACAAACCAAATGCACCATGCATTGTCTAATGCTCTTCATGATCGTTAGGAATGTACCTTTCCAGTGATCTTACTGTACATTTCAATCACATCATCTACTGTGCTCTGAAAATGTGTAGTGGCGTCGTAGCTCTGCAAGGAATAACAAGAGTGGGGTAAGTAGGACAAATTCATCCAGGAACTAACATCAAATGCAAAATAACAATTTTTATGCGTTGTTCTGCAGAATCTATTAGCACAGATTCAGAAAACAAAAAGGAGATGCTGGCACTGAAACAATTAAAACGGCATGAAAGTTTGAAATAAACTATAATGGTGGGAAAGATGAGCTTACAGTGGATATGAAGCAATTGTCAGCCTCATGGTCGTTCGACGGTAAATATCTGTCGTATGTATCATAGAATATTTCATCTATAGGACCAAGCAGGTCGATCCCTGGCTTTAGTTCTACCTCAGGATTGTCAGTCTCTGCTTCGGTTGAAACAAAAGCAATGTATTTCCCTTTTGGAGCAACATTATGAGCGTAAGAACAACAAAAGAGGTACCTGAAAGAAATAAGTGTGAAACTTCGTTTCTCAAATTGTGAGAATCATTATGATATTTCATCAATCAAAGGCACGTGTTTCATTTCAGGGATTTAATTAGAGGTATGCCCCAATTTTTGTTCCAAGCTGTCATCTCTAGACTGTTTACTTCTTTTACTCCTCAAAATCTCAAGCTGTTGATAAATCCTGCGACTGCGAAACTCACTTCTGTCAATTATCTCACCAGGAAGGCTTTATTTGATCACAAATGTGCATCAAAACGTGTTCCCACTTTACAAGATTAGATTCCTCAACTTCAAATTTACCTATACATAAACTCATACTACAACTTTACAATATAAGAAAATTTATGCAGAAACCTGTTAAAAAGAAGTAATAGTAAAGAATAGAATGAACGGAGGACCGAAGTTTTTGGCCTTACATATCTGATTTACGACCAAGTTGCTTCTGTGGCAGAATGACCTGGGCTGAGTGAGACTCACTGGTGTCTGGAATAGGATGGCTCATTATGCATATTGCACGAGCAACTCTTCCAACCTTCTTAACCTGTTGCATTGAAGTCGTAAGAGATTAAGGCTATTTTCACAACCTCATGAACATTTCAGAAACTCCTGAACGAATGGAACTATGGGGGATGTAGTGGAGCTTTATCATGAATGGTTGACAAAAGTTACCTTGTCAGGCAAATACGAAGGATCACAAACAACTTTCTTGCATTTAGCAGTTTCTCCTTCAGAGGTCACGCCAATGGCTTTGCCATCTCCATCAAACTCTACCTAAAACCAAAAATGAATCCTCGATATTTGTATAAGTATGTTTCCAAACGTTCTCATTTGGGTATGGACGGGAGCCCTTCCCAAAATTTCAGCTTAAAGAGATGGAAATGCTTAGCTTAGCTGACTCTCAAGCTACAACAGCATCATTGGACACTATATCGGGGATTTTTCTGGCAGATTAATGATATAACCTTGAACGGTTGAACTCTCTTTTAATGAACTTATCTAATGCTTTGGATGTGGTTAGACAGTAGTGTACGCAAGATTATTGTCCAAAGGAGAAACTGTACCAAATGCTTAAAGAGAAAATGTTGTCCATAGCAGACGAGGTGTTCAGTGATCTAGGAGTTTTAACAACAGAACTTGGTTTTGTTTGATTAGTGATCTTGTTGTACTCGGATATACCTTACAATCTGGCTTATTCAGCATGTAAGTTCCGCCATATACTGCACTTAAACGTGCAAACGCCTGAAAAGAATCCCGGGGAATGTCAAATTATTTTCACTGGACTTTATACTCACCTTGTGGATAAAAAGGTACCTGAGGCAATTCTCCCAACCCATACAGTGGGTAGATGTAGGGTGATCCTCCTTGAAAGCGAGCCAAAGATTCTGCATAAAGCTTCAGAAAACAAGCAGAAGAAAGCAAAATGAAAGACAGAAATTCAATATCCAACAACTTTGACTGAGAATGGATGTAAAAATTTTCACTTGGAGACTATTTAGAGCCACAAAAAATTATCTTTAAGGCAACTTGTTGCAGATGTTTCTCAGTTTATATTGTGATTCAATGGGGCATTGTTGGAAGATTAAAATTCTTAAATCATATAAAGTTAATTAAAGGACTAATTCATCCGGGAGAAACATAAAGGCCAAAAACTTTTCAAGTTCACCTTCATCTTCTTCACAAAATCCAGAGCTGGTTGATCCAAGTAGCTATCATCAAAGTGAAGTGCCAGGGCATGGCCAATGAAGTCAATCGTATCATCTTCTAGCCCATATCTCCTGTAAGTGAGAATGGACTAGCATCAGTGCATGAATTAGTTTGAGAGATATAAATTATAACAGATGTAGCTATATCATCCTCTAGTTCTTGGGAAATGCATGCTCCGAGTTTGAATTTATGAAACAAAATCCATGTGCAAGGTATACTTTCTGAGCTGAACATAGTTAGCTCTCTTAAAAATATACCAAATGTCTAGTCACTAGGTCATGGAGCTTAACGTATTGACAAACTCCCACAGACAACAAGAATATTCACCGGTGATGATTTCTCGGACAACAATATGAGGTTAGCACTATGATGCTAGCCGTTTAAAATCAGTTCTTTAGTAAACCCTTTGAATCAATGGAAATTGTAGTTTTTGCAAGTCAATCCAACTGATATTAGTTTAAACTTAACATCACTAAGCTGAAAGAGATAGAAGACGTGACGATCATACGAGATAAGCTCTCTTGCTGTAACTTTGGTCAAATCCAGCCCTTCATGAGACTTTGGATCATCATCTTCATAGTCTTGTACATAAATAAAGAATTTTCTAGCACGACGTTTCTCAAACAGTCCCATCAGTGGTGATTTCAGTGCTTCAACGTCATTCGCTGGAACTTTGTATATCTGAGAAGTTGTGGGTTTTGATCAAATTCTCGCAATCTACTTCTGATACGTAAAGACAATAGACGCAAGCTTGTCCTGGCAAAACCATTACGCTCCTACAGAAATCTAAAATTGTTAAATTCCTTCATACCTTCCCTTTATTATACACAAAACTACCATCAACAGCCTTGAAGTTGAGATATTTGGTAACGTCTGTGTGGATGAGAACACGGACCAAACCGCCATTGGCAATAATGAACTATTAAAGCAAATTCAAAGCAGAATGAGAAACAATCAGAAGCACGTAACATTAACCTTCATTTGAAGATCCATAATACGAGTATTTTATGGGGTACCTTAGGTATCATATCCACATTATACTCCTTGCTTGACCCCAGGCTCTCTGGAAACTGATCATTTCCCCTGAATCGCTTCCAAAGCTACAGTTGCAAATTGAATCCGAGTAAACAAGAGAAAAGTGAAATCAGAAGAGCAGAGGAATACAGAAAACTTAGCTAATAAAATAAGTCCAGAATACAACTAGCCATCCGCAGACTTACCTGGTTAAGATTTAGTGAGGATGATTCACCGCCATAGTAGTCATTTCTGTCCATATGCAATACCTATTTCAAACGAAAGATAAGACTTAAGTCATACGTATATGATGTGCCTTGCGCACCAAAGATCAAGAATTCTATTCAATAAAACAAGCCCTTCTGAAAATTGTGTAGATGATAAATCGTAGTAGAAAAGAGTGAGATCATGCACTAAACTAAACACAAAAATAGGTGTCATATACGCAAATGCGGGATTGCTTTCAGAAGAAAAATGCCTGATTCAGAGTATTAAAGTTGGTAAGAAAAAGTACTTTGAGGCCATTAACAGAAAGTAGACCACTGAGAATGCATTCCTTGAGACCTGTCCCAAGAACTATGACATCATATTCTTCATCCATCTTGCTATCACCTCAAATCCCAGAACAGAAACAGAGAGAAAGAGATGATTATTGTTGTGTTTGGATGGAAGGAAAGTGAAGGAACTAATAGTTGAAAGAAACATAAAAGGGAAGTGAAGAGAGAAAACTAGGCTCTTGTGTTGAGTAATCTGGAGCAAGTCTTTAGCGGGAATCAACGATATTAACGGTCAAAAACTTTTAGTCCCATGCCCACGCTAGTTGGAGACGCGTGCAGTTCTCCAAGTAGCATAGTGAAAGTGAATCAAGAGTAATGCTCGGGTGTTTGAGATTCACGTAGAGCGCGAGACAGGAAAATCACGTGCCCAACTTGGTAGCGAGCGACTAGGACCAATCGATCTTTACTTATTTTCCTTTTCAAAGGAGATTTTTACGATTACTCTGAATATTGTTATGATATTTAAAGAAAATTAAGTTGTGTGGCTGAAACCCAATTGGCAATTTCATCCATATTATTAGTTAATCGTTACCGTAATCATTTATTTATTTTTCATTCACTTCCCCTCTTTTTAGTTGCATTGAAGGTGTTTGGTCATTTGCTTTTCGGTAACAAACGTAAAAACTCTTATATAATTTAAGCAATTTTAGAAAAAAATTTAAAATTTAAAATTTACAAAAAAGTTGTGGGTTTCAATTTTTTTAAAAAAATTATCTTATATTTTGATTAAATAATAACGATGAAACATACTTGTTATGAACATTACATATGAAATATATCCAATTTAGCTCCTAAACTTAAACTGAAATAATTAAACGTAATTCAAACTAATAATTTATTATGATTATCTTAAATTATTAATTTAAATTTAATTTAATTAGTTAAATTTAAATTTAAGAATTGAGTTGAGTTACTAATATTTGATTAATCTATATACTCTAATTATAATGATCCACAATTAGAGTTTCTTAACACCTTATGGAAATCCTTCATTGAGATCAACCTAGAGCTTTATTTAGGATCTTTTGTCAATGTCATTAATTATCCTTTCTAATTAAAAAGTCATAGTTCTTTTTTTTTTAAATTATGTAAAATATCATTTAAGGAGGGAGGTGTATGTTGTTCCACTTTTGTTGTTCCAACATTGTTCCAACTTATCTCATCCACATATTTATATAAGTCCCACATATATGCATGGATGAGATAAGTTCCCATTCAAGGTACCGAACTATATATTATGACCATATCACACCCTCCCAGATAAATAACTAGTAGTAAATTCTATGTCTTGAAATGTCTAAGAAAAGTTTAGACAAAGTTGATGGCGTTCTAATTTAATTAAGACTACCTCTTATTATAATCTTGACGTGTGTAACTTTCCTCATTTCTTATTTCCTTTTTTTTTTTTAATTTCCTAGCAAACATGTATGCATGCTGAAGTGTTTTAAGACTATAGCTTAACAGTCGATTCCAATTCATATTTGACTCTATTTAATAAAGATTCCACTAGGTAGGATTCTAATAGGTGGACGTTTGTCACAAGCCTAGTAAAGTTGGTTTGGTATTCAAGTCTCACCATTAAATTAAGATTAATATACTTGCTAAAATATTAATCTGAAAATTCTCAAGTAGGTCGAAATCTTAAAAACTCTCTTATAGTCAAAAGCTCAAGTATGCCACCTTGACAATTTACAATTTTTTTTTTTGGTAAATATTGACAATTTACAAATTCAATAAATAGATCTTTAAAATATAAATAAACAAATGAATAATTTCTATCAATCAATCGAGTTACAAGATCCATCTACATCAAGTTCGTGCCTCACTTCTTCTTTACGTTCATGTGCTTCTCCTTTATGGGTTCCTTAGCTTATACCAACTAAAAAATGTCAAAAATAAAATCAAAAGGAAAACTATACCCCACTACTCTACATCCAAATACTGTATGTATTTGGAGCTACTACTTAATTTAGAATACCTATGAAGAAAATCATGATATGTGCATCTTAAACTCAAATAAATACATCAAACGCAATAATCATCAACCACAAATTAAGGTAGGAGCTAAATGATACATTCTAGTTAATGAAATGGTATTTTTCCCATTCAGGTGCTAGATGATAGGTCCCACCCAATTGAATGGTACATATTCCATTATAACACATGATAATGAGTCAAGATCTTCTGTTCAATATTATGGTGTCTTATTGTGTATAATAAATCTCAGTCATTTATTTATGTGAATATCGCATGGTCCTACGTGGATCTCACAAAATAAATGGCTGAGATTTCATAAGACAGAATAAGACAGAGTAATATTGGACAGAAAATCTGGATTCCATGATAATGGGTCATGAGCAATTACTAAACTTCACGCATCTTAATCACAATATCAATAAACAACGCATAAGTACCAACAACTGAAAGATTGTCATAAACAACGTCTGAGGTACAAGGAATTGTCATTACCACACCTTTTTACTGCTTTTTCTTTATCTTGTTAACTTTCCGTCAATCTATTTTTTAATAGAATGGTTTTCTTGTAATAAAAATACAATGACCAATAAACTCAAGCAAGGTAGCTAGTCTGTTTCTAATACAAAACGATTCCATCGCTCTTCTGTTGGAAGCATAACAACACCGTTCCCTTTCTTCTTGTTTACCTCTATTGGCGCTCCCACTTCAACACAACTTTCACTGTTAATCTTAACAGGTTAACTGTACACATCCAACCTTAAAACCCTAATACCAGAAACTAGGGTTCCATTTCCTTTTTTCAGGTACTTGGAAAAAAATGAGGAAGTGGCCATTCCAACTGAAAAGAGAATAAATAAAAACGAGTAATGATCCACTAAATCTATGATTCATGTCAACGCATATACACTACTGAGGCCAATATTAACATCATTAGGCAATCCCAGACACAGTGGCAATCCAAGTATCGTATGCAGCCTTTCCACAACAGCTTTAACTTACAACTATTATCTGTTAATCTTAAGGAAAACGATACAGGCTAGACTCGTAAAAATACACACACATATATATGCCGTAGATCTTTCCGTGTTCAAGAGCAGTTTACATCTTGATGGTTTACTATAAATTCTCTCAATCAACACGAAATATAGAAATCCAACTATTCCTTCATATAAAATCATTCCTCAGATTCAATCATGAAAAAGAAAACCTGCAAAGGAATTAACATGTTAGTTAGAATAGCGGTCTACATAAGATGCTACTCCAAAAACTGTCTAATACCGCCACTAGTCAATTCCAAAAACTGCATTACTACTTCAAGAAAAAAAAAAGATATAATATGTTGCTCATGATTTTGATTTCAATTAGAAGTGCTAAAAGTTGAAGATAATTTTTATTACATACTGTGTACATAGGAACAAGAGTTTATATACAAAATTCCTAGGACTATTTAGGAAGTAATCTAGCTATTAACTCTATGAAATTGATTATATGTATAATTATAACAATATGAATACTAATAATCTCAGGTCAACACTCCCCCTCAAGTTGGTGCATAAATATTGCACATGCCCAACTTGCAAACAAGGTTATGAAACTATTTGTTGTAAAGTCCTTTGGTGAAGACATTTGCCAGTTGTTCATTTGATCCCATATGGAATAATTGCAAAGTGTCATTCATAAGTTTCTCCTTCATGAAGTGTCGGTCAATTTCTATGTGTTTTGGTCTATCATGTTGAACAAGATTGTGAGCTATACTAATGGCAGCTTTGTTATCACAGTAGAGAGATGAACTTCCTTCATTCGTCAATTGTAATTCATTCATCAGCTTCTTTACCCGCAATAGTTCGCACACACCTTGGGTCATAATTCTATATTCGGCTTCCGCACTAGATCTAGCAACTACATTCTATTTCTTGCTTAAGTGACTAGATTTCCTCCTATGAGCATACAATAACCAGTGGTTGACCTCCCATCATCTGAAGATTCAACCCAATCAGCATCTATAAATGCTTTTATCTTAAGATGACCATTGTTAGTGAACAGAAGGCCTTTTCTATAGCAGATTTTAGATAGCGTAAAATGAAGAGTACAGCTTGTAAGAGTGGTTCTCGTGGATCATGTATGTACTGACTTACCAGACTAACTGCAAATGCTATGTCTGACCTCGTGTGAGAAAGATGAATCTCCCAACTAACCTATGATATCTTCTCATGTCCACTGATGTACCTGTTCTTGCTTGCAGTTTCTAGTTACTCTCAATAGAAGATTCAACTGGTTTATAACCCATCATATCGGTTTCTTCTAATAAGTCTAGGACATATTTTCTCTGGGAGATAAAGATTCCTTTTCTTGATCTAGCAACTTCAACTCCCAAGAAATATTGCAATTTTCCTAGTTCCTTAATTTCAAATTCTTAAGCAAGTAATTTCTTCAGCCTAGCCATCTCTTATGTTTCAATTCCAATTATAATAACGTCATCAACATAAACAATAAAAAGCATGATCTTACCTTGGGAGTGATTGATAAATAAGGTATAATATGCATTACTCTGTTAATAACTAAGAGAGATAATAGCTTGATTGAACTTTTCAAACCATGCTCGTGGTCATTGTTTTAGCTCGTATAAGGCTTTTTTTAACCTACAAACCTTCCCTTGTGTCTTCTCATCTTCAAACCCTGGAGGAATCTCCATATACATCTCATCCTCTAGATCCCTAAGAAGAAATGCATTTTTAACATCAAAATGCTATAAGTCCCAATCCAAGTTAGCTGCACACGAGAGTAAAACTCTGACTGTATTCAACTTAGCAACAGGAGCAAAGGTTTCTTGATAGTCCACTGTATATGTTTGAGTAAAGCCTTTAGCCACCAATCTAGCCTTGTATCTCTCAATGAATCCATCTGGCTTATGCTTCACTGTGAATACCCACTTATAGCCAACCATCTGTGTTCCTTTTGGAGTAGTGACAAGTTGCCAAGTCTCATTTTTTGCCAAGGCCTTCATTGCTTCAATCACAGCTTCTTCCCATTGGATAATTTTCATTGCTTTTCTCCAATCCTGTGGTATAGACACAGAAGAAACAGACAAGACAAAGGCTCTATAGGCAGAAGATAGTGAGTCATATGTAACAAAGTTAGAAATTGGGTGCTTGGTGCAACTTCTAACACTTTTTCAAAGGGAAATCGGCTTATCTAAATCATCAGATAAATCATATTCTATCTCACCAGTGTTTTTGAGGGAATAGGATGGCATTGGCATAGACTTCATGATGGCTTTTTCTGTCTTATCTTGCCTTGAGTATGTCTTTAAGTCTGGTCTAACTAAGCGCCAACTTCGATCCTCTTGAACCAAACTAGTTGTATCCCTTAAATTGTTCTTCCTCCTTGGATCACATAATCTATAGAGTCAAGCAACACCTCGTCTTCAATCTCATTCTCCCCTTGAAGAGGAGTTGGGGGCGTGTTGAAATAGGACTCGTACTCCAGAAAAGTGACATGCATACTTACAATGTATTTCTTAGACGGGGGGTGATAACACTTATATCTTTTTTGTGTGGGAGAATATCCAACAAACACACATTTCAAAGCTCTTGGCTCCAACTTGCCAACATTCCAAGCATGAACAAAGCAAACACACTCAAAGACTCTTGGAGGTACAATATAAGAGTTTTTACCTTGTAATATTTCAATAGGGCTTTTAAGATTTAGAATTCGAAGTGACATTCTGTTGATAAAATAGGCGGATGAAAGGACTACATCACCCTAATATCCCTTTGGGAGATTCATTGTGAACATGAGTGATCGAGCAACCACCAGAATGTGTATGTTCTTCCTTTCTGCAACTCCGTTCCGTTCACTAGTATAAGCACAACTAGTTTGATGTACTATTCCATTAGAATCTAGATAAGCAAAAAATTTGCCATCCATATATTCCATTCCATTATCTAACCATAAGATCTTAACTCTACTATCATGTTGAGTACAAATCATTTTGTGAACAGATTGGAAGTATGAAAAAACTTCATTCTTGGTTTTCATCAGATAAACCCACGTCAATCGGATGCAATAATCAATAAAGGTCACAAACCATCTACGGCTAGAAGGAGAGGGAGTTTGAGTAGGACCCCAAACATCGGAGTGAATGGTCATAAAAGGAATAGAACTCTTATTATTTGATAAATGATAAGAACTTCTAGTGTGTTTAGCAAGTTCATATGCTCACAAAACAAGGAATTAAAAGTTCTTTTAAACAAATTTGGATAAAGTTTTGCTAGAACAAAAAATGAGGGATGTCCTAACCGCCTATGCCACTGTAGAATTTCCTTATTAATCACATCATTTCCAAAAAATGCTTGATGTGCAACAGTCTACTAGTTCCAATCCTCTGCCCTATCTAAAGGTCCTGAAGAACCCAATAGTAAGGAAAATTTTCAACTTTGCAAATAAGGTCTTTAGTGATAGAATTGATAGATAGAAGATTAGTAGAAAAATAAGGTACGTGAAGTACTGATGATAGGGTAATATTGGGAGTACAGTTAACAGAATCTCTACCAGATACAGAAATAAAAGACTCATATGCTATTCTAACATTATCCTTGTTGTTTCCATAAGACTATGTTAAAAATTTCTTTTAAGAGCTTGTCATATGTCTGTTAGCTCTAGAGTCTATAATCCAAGGATTATCTTTAGAATTGTAGTACTCAATACATGATTTGGCAAGGTTTGATGCACCAACTGTAGAAGTAGAGTCTGTTTTTGAGAAAAATTGTCTTAAGGCTTGAAGTTCCTAATTGGATAATCCCCCAGCTAACAATGTTTCATACACTACATTTCCATCAGCTAAGTGAGCCTGACCCTTTATCACTGAGCCGCCTTGTTTTCCACGACTCTAATTAGGCCTTCCATGTAATTTCCAACAGGTTTCTTGGGTATGTCTTGATTTTCCATGGTAATCACAATGTAAGTGATATTTATTAGATGAGGTATTTGCAGGACTTGCTACTAATCCTGCTTTTTCAATGATAGGTGTATGTAGCATAACATTTAGCCTACTTTCTTCTTGCTAAACTAGAGAATGTGCGAGCTAAATGAAAGGGAAAGGATATTTTCCAAGTATTGTACCTCGTATATGATCATACTCTAGGTTAAGACCCACTAAAAAAATCAAATACTCGATCTTCTATCATTTTCTAGAATCTAGCAACGTCTTTTGAGCATTCTGCTTGAAAGTCTTGATTGTAGTCTAATTCCTGCCACAACTCACATAACTCCGCAAAATACTATGATACAATCATATCTCCTTGCTTCGTGTTGTGCAATTTATTCTTAAGATCAAAAATTTGAGCTTTAGTACCTATTTGAGAATAGGTCAGACAAGCAGCTTTCCATATCTTTGTCGCTGTGTCAAGTAGCAAGTATGTCTGAGCAATCTCCGACTTCATTGAATTGATGACTCAGGACATGACGAGATAATTCTTGGACTCCCACTGATTATAATCAGAATTATTGACGTCGAGTTTTTTATTGTCATCATTAATATAACCCTGTAATCCTTTGGCTATGATGAACAACAAACAGGATCTTGACCAAGCAAGACAATTAGCTCCATCAAGTTTTACGAGATTGATTTGAAGTGAAAGATTATCGGAATTCGACAGAATTACCTTCGTTCTCTCCATCTTCTTTAGTATTACTAAGGACAACTAACTAAAAAATGTCAATAGAGTAAATAGAAGTTGTTCAAAAATGTGCTTTTGGTGTATGGGGAGAGGAAAAAAAACCAAACAAACCCAGAAACAAAGACAGACCGAGGAGAGGCAAGGAAGCAAGGGCACTAGCAAAAGGTAAGAGGTACGTCTAACACCACCAGGGGAGAGGCAAGAGGTCACGCGACCCTGGTGGAGAAAGAATCGAGGCGAAACACTAGCCGGAGGGTGGCGCATGATGCTCACACACCACGATGGCAGAGAGACTTTTCTATTTGGAATGATCATTCGGAAAAAAACAGCCCCTAAATCAGATAGGGCTCTAATATCATGTTGGAAGTTGAAGATAATTTTTATTACATACTTTGTGTACATAGGAATAAGGGTTTATATACAAAATTCCTAAGATTATTTAGGAAGTAATCTAGCTATTAACTCTATGAAATCTCTCAACTATCGGAGAGATTATAGGTGTAATTATAACAATATCAATAGTAACAATCTCTGGTCAAAAAGAAATCATGTCAGTGAAGTGCTTGAGTACAAGACTCAGAGTAGTTTCTGCTAAATTCGGTTAACTGACCACCATAAAATTTTGAACCACTTGCACAGTAGCTTTTGGATATTAATCAGAATCAATTTTAAATTATAGTTGCAGGGTAAAGAATTTTATAACCAACCAACCCTAATTTAAGAAATGTAAACGAGGTGTCTTGATCAGGATCTGCTGAGCTGTTGCTACTGATCATGGTAGAGTCTGATGATTGGCCTTGCTCAAGTAAACA
>JANZXV010000211.1:29018862-29029893 GCA_027576455.1 Erythroxylum roigii | reverse complement strand
ATCCAGGGGTCTTTAAAAACATTGATCGAAGCTCCATTGCCCACCCTCCATCGAACACCCTGACTCAAAATATCCTTAGCTGCAAAAATACTTTTCCAAATAAAACTTGAGTTAGGACGATCCCTTACCTCCAAAAAACTACAAGAGGAAAAATATTTGGCTTTGAATATTTTACTCGGTAGGGAATCAGGAAACGTCAGAAATCGCCAAGCTTGTTTGTAAAGCATAGCTAAGTTAAAATAATGAAGATCCGAAATCTCATACCACCAAATTTTTTAAGAACACAAAGCCTCTCCCAACTCGCCCAATGCATGGGCTTTCTAGTAGTAGACCCCAACCCCCACCAGTAAGAGAATTTTACTAAAATCTATTAAGCTTAAGTTTGTATTAATTATAAAAATAGATTTTTCAACAACGAAAAACTTGGCCATTTATTATGGTACGATAGTCCCTATAAGAGATAGTGGGGAATTAATGCATATAATGTAATGTATCCATCTTTATTTCTCTTACCTTTAAGGTATTAATGCCTCTCAGCTAGAGATAGCCTTGTTAGATTTATACTTTGGAGAAGGATAGGGGATAGGGCCAACGATATTGATAAAAGTCAACCAGCCAATGCTAAGGGTACAACAACATTGACCTTATCCTTATCAATATCTATGGTTAGGAAAACACAGATATTGTGAACATTTTTTCTGTTCACCACCTCATTCGAGACTTGCTCACTCTGATCAGAGAGCTCTGTAGAGTCACCATCTTAATTGTAGTTGCAGGGTAAAGAATTTTATAACCAACCTAATTTAAGAAAAGTAAATGAGGTGTCTTGATCACGGTCTGCTGAGCTGTTGCTATTGTTCATGGTAGAGTCTGATGATGGGCCTTGCTCAAGTAAACAGCGGGTTTGGCCCACTGATAAATCTATAACCTGCCAAAATGAAGATGAACTCAATAAGTAAAGGTAATATGCAAACAATAACTGACAACATACAATCTCTCAGCCTCACTTGATTTCTTAAACGCTGATTCTGTTCCATGAGCTCGATTCGCTGCAAGAAAATATATAAAGAGAAGAAGGTGAAGAGAATTGGAGAAATAGAAATCACGATTCTGGTCATTATAAGCTTAATTTCTTCTCAAATTATGTTTGCTATTGCCTATGAAACTGCAGAAATGGCTTGCAAAGCGAAAAATTAAGCCTATGACCTTCCTTTTCAAAGTGCTGATCTCATTAGCGATTGTGTCACCCTGAACCACATAGAAACTTATTTTGAGAACGTATTAGATTATTAAGGTTCCAAAGAAAATTAGTCAAGAAAAACTGGAGCGAAGCTGTACGAACCTTTGCTTCTCGAACACTGGTCAAGCCCTTCGCAAGTAGTTCCTCTAAATGCTGCAGCTCCTCAATGTTCAATTCTTGAAGCTCTTCTCCTCTCAGTTGCCTGTCATTGTTCCATTATCTACCAGTATTGTACAGGAGACAACTGCTTCTATCGACTACAAGATTACAGTCATACGGCTATACCTTAATTCACGGGTCTTTTCATATATTTCCTTGCTCAAATTGTTATCTGTAGCACTGTCAAGCTAAGAAAACAAAAGATTGGATTTAGACATGGTATCAAAAGCCCGATGTCTTTTCTTCTAAATTCGACATAAAGGTTGAAATGCAGATGTGACACCAAATAGAAACCTAATGCCTGAGAAGACTTGGGCTAAAATAGAGCTTGAAATCCCATCATTAGCAAGACTGGAGTTGGTAAAGCAGTCCATGTGTCGTTCAAACCAATCAAAAAGTTATTATCTTCCTTATCTATAAACACTACGTGGTAAAAATAGAAAACTGAATTACATTTGCATAGGAAATAGAAAGGAAATGAATAGCATGCAAGTTTTATAACTAATGTTACATAGCATCCATGTCAATGTCTGGTGAAACATAGTAATTTAATTTTATCCCAAGAAGGTCATCAGTGAGATGAATATCTAACAATTCTGTCAGTGCTCAATGGAACTTAAATATAACCCTTACAGAAGAAGTAGCTAAAATAAACAAGTATCAAATATTACAGAGGTTCCAAGAAGAGCTTATCAGAATGGAAATTCAATAAGTCTTGCTTCCAATCCAGTAAATATCCAATCTCTGCTTCTCAACTCTTTTGTTAACAAATATTCGTTTAGCTACATAAGAAAATAACTAAAAGACTATCACATGATGCAAATGATCATTACAGCACGGGAAAATTCACAATGTACATGGATCAGGATTTGATACATATATGATTTCAATTATAATGGTCACTTCATGAATGATTTAAATAAATTATTGAATCTATGTCCTATGAGATTCATTTTTAACTTCAGATTGAACCCAATATTGTCGACGCAGGAATTTAACATTGACCTTATTTTAAATTGTGATCTACCTGACACAGACAACAATCCTACCATAGAAGCAAACAGAAATTTACAGGGAGATACATATTACCTGCAGTTCAAGAGATGGCTGAACAATCTTATCAAGGTTCTTTGACTGTAGGTTGTGCCTTTCAATAACCTGCTTCACACTTTAATAACAACAGGTTGGCCATTATTCTTCTGACTATCTTTTACAATATGGCTTTTTCTTTTCAAGAAAATAAGTTGAAAAGAAGATGAATTATAGGTATCTATGGCCACATACGTTATATTACGTGCATTCTGTACATATACTTCATGCAATTTTATTACAAAGATTACCCAAATTTCCACTAATACTTTAATATGTTTAGCACTTTACCCTCTTCAGCCCGTGTACATGCATTCTGTTTTAGATTTAGTCTATGAATCTTGCATGGTTCTTTCTTGAAACCCTAACCTACTTTACGTGACTGACTTCTGTATTAGGTGTTAATATTACACCCCTAATATCTATTAAAAGGATGATTCTATGGACCAATCATATCAGATAAAGAGAACCAAAATCTCAAGCCTAGACAGGTAGAGCTAGCAAATATGATTAGAATCTTAAAACTTTTTGGGTTTCCCCTGAAATTGGAGTTTCTTTGATAAAGCTTTAGGTTTAGGTTTGTTGTTGTCAGTCTGGTCCTACTTCATCACCTTTTAGGCTTTGGGTGTTATTACTCGGTACTCTTATGACTGGACTTGCCTCTCTTGCTATTGTAAATGTTATACACATAAGTCAAAGCAAAGAGACTATGAAGTCATAGTCGTTACAGTCACAATATTTTTGTTTGTGTATTCTTCTATATTTTTGTTTGTGTATATCTTGATTTTGTTATATATGTGACGTACAAATACCTTTGTGTCATTTCCAAAAACACAAAATATTACGAAGATAGGGAACATTACAAATATCTCGTAGTGTTCTTGTTAAATTGAAATGACGCTTCAACTGTTCAATCCACTTTTGGGTTTTTAATCGCTTTAAGAAAGAAACTCATCAGCACATATCTTTGATGAAGATGTGATATTCTAACTCATTGGGCTCAAAGCCGATGACACTACAAGAAAATGGGAAAACCTCACACTAATGAGTACTATTAGGTTCTCAACTATATATATATATACATATAACCAGAGAGAGGGAGAGAGAGATTATGTGATGTTAAAAAAGATAATAATGGCCATGAAATGTAGGAATGAACAAAAGGGTTTCTTAACATATATGCATATAACTGTTAATGCCCATAAAAGTATAAAAGATGATGTCTAGAGCTTATATCTACTTTTTCATGTTTGTGTTACAGACTTTAGACATGACTGATCTTGGTTCTATATGCAATTGTAGAATCCGGTAGTTATCAGCTAGAGTAGGCTACCTTATTGTTTCAAGCATACACATACATACATACATACATATATATATATATAACTGGATTTCTTATGTAGTGCCTATTATGTCGAGGTGTATGTATCACATGAAACACTTTTTACATCTTATACCTGATATTTACTTAGTATACTCATGAAATCATTTAGTTGCAAATACATCTAATTAATATTTTATGAGAATAAGCTAAACTATAAGTTTCAAGTTTAAAATAAACAGTCTGGCAAATCATAAAACTAACAAAAGGAAAAAGAAACAGCAAAGTTACCACTATCGACTAGTATAACTCACTCGAGTAAGCAAGAAATCACTTGATAGAAAAGGATTCACTGATTATATCTGTTTCTTACTTAAAATCAATAGAAATTATAATAATGTCTCTCAACTATAACGTTGAACTAACAGCAAAGGCACTAGTAGCTACTGACTTCGAAGACACTAGTAGCTATATTGACATCAAACACTGTATACACTTGGTACATATATACAGTCTCTCTAACATAAGAAATTATATGACATGTTTTTTCTTCTTTTCACAAATTTGTTTGCTTTGAAAGAAACCAATTGAAGTGTAGCTGACTAGAACCCGTACTGGGTTGATCAATGAAATCACCACTTATCACATGGTCTAATATGGATCCTACCTAAACAAGGACATGATAAATTAATTAATAATGAAAAGTAGTATTCTTGGAGAGATAAGCAAATGAAAATGAGAATTATAATGGGTAAGAAAAGGAACCTTGAGCTTGAGTACTCAAAGAGCTTCCCAGTTGCAGAAAACACTATCAGAGCAATCTCAGCATCACAGAGCGTTGAGAGCTCAGAAGCCTTCTTGAAAAGCCCTCTTCTCCTCTTTGAAAATGTTACTTGCCTTGCTGTTATGTTGTCTATCTTCTTGATTTGGATTTTCTGCCTCGTCATTTTTCCCTATACAAAGTTACTATATGTATGAAAATTAAACCGGAATTTCATAGAGGAGGAACGAGAGATACTATATTGGATTTGACAATTTGGTGTGGATTGATCAATAAAACTAAAATGGGTCTTTCTTAACAAGAATCAAACAAGGGAATGCTAATGATCGGTGACTAGGTGACATAAAACAAGTGAGCTTGTGTGTTTAACCGCATATATAAGACTGCTTCTCCATAGAAGTATATATCTACTTTAAGGTATGTAGAGATTGAAAGAGTCATGAATCGGATCAAGAAGAGTAAGCGATTCAACTACATATTTTGTTTAGAATCACAAGGATGAACTTGGCAAAACCAACCCAGAATCAATCTAGGTTTTCTCATGTCAAATTTTCTTGAAGAAGAAATCGAATTTATCTCAAACTTCCCACAGAACATCTTTAACCTTTTAAAGGAAGAGAGAATAGGGAAAAAAAATGGTTACATTGTCTGAATATTAATAAACAGGTGAAACAAAACCAACAATGAAGATTACTGGATTTTGTCTGAGAAACTGAGAGCGGATCTCAGCGACAAGGATTCGATAGATCAAACTGTCAACAATGAGAATCAAAGAGCTTCGAAACTATTTGATTCAAGGGAAGGTGAGAAACAAGTGCATCGTAGAGAAACAGTTTACCTTTATCTGGAAGCTGCATGAAATTTTCTGTTAACTTAATCAGAAAGTGATAGAATTTAATAAACGGATGAGGGAGACAAAATTAAATATACCAGTTAGCGAATATTACTGCAAAATAGAAATGTAGAAGAAATCCCCATTAATGATCATATAATAAAACTAGTACACATAACAAAGTACTGGATGAGAAGAGAAAATTAGGAGACTTACTAAATCAAGCTAGAATCTGAAGATGATTATGGAAAGAAAAGTTACCCAAAATAGAATATAAAAACCGGAATCTTGAAACCAACCCTAGATAGAGAGAACCACTAAAGAGCAAAGAGCTGAAGTGGGTTAATAAAGTTGGAAGCTGAAGAGAGAATAATTAAGCGATATAGAACCTATCGCTGCTTACCAATCCAAGTTCAGGAAAATTACAAGGAGGGCACCAGCACAGCCCACCTAAGTTTATCAACTCTTTTCACTTTGTTTCCTTTTTAAGATGCCTTCCTTTTTTGGTGCTCATGGCAGTTTCACACAGAGACCAGAAGAAAGTCACCGACAATATTTAGACAAGAGATTTTAGAGACAGAGAGACAAAGAAAGACTTCTTATCTTAACCTAGTTGGATGGAAAAGAAGGAAAGATTCCATTTATGAACAAGAAAAGGAGTGGCTCTGTGAGGTCTTTTCACATTTTGTTTGAGTAGATATACATACGCAGTAAGGTAAAAAGAAGAAGGTAAAGTGGAGTTTTCATGTGCTTCTGGGCGGAGCCAGGCACAAACTAAGACAAGCTTGTTTATTTTTCAAGTCAAATACATAGTTTTATGTGTTTTGGTTTACACGGGAAAGTTATTTCCGTACAAGAAGCCATCTCACTCTGTGGACAGATATTAATGCACGAGTTGTACCCTCGTACCAATCATCTCCAATATGCAGTCAATTCTTCTGTTATTTACATATACACGTTTGGGCATCACATTTTCTGTGCCTATGCCAAAAATGGTCTTGTAACCTGTTATATTCAATTTTAACCAGATATTTACGCGGGGGTTATTTAAATGTATTTATAAAATTTAATAAAAATATGATACGAATTGGTTAATGGAAATAGAGCTTCCGAACCACATGTTTGCAGTTAATTAGCTTCATCCTTTTTTTTTCTTTGTTTTTTTGGCCCGCAGGGCGTAGCTAAGTTAGTTCCGGAGGGGCAGATTTGTTCCAAGGTGCAAGGTTTGAATCCCGCAGTTTGCAGTGTGAGAGCAACATTTTTGAGCCTCTTGTGAGCTTTGAGGTTGGGCTCCTTATAAACCTGTGGGTTGCTCACCTCCTCCTTAGCAGATCGCTGAGTACCTGATTTACATCCTCCCAATTGCTTCGTCGGGCCGAGATGTGAGGATCCTTTGAGTTGGGGATTCAACCTTTTGCTCCGAGCTTCATCTTTTATTTTCTTCGGTCTATGGGCTTTTTTGTCTCACCGACAAATAGACACATCAATATATATAACAAGTTATTTTTGCATAATATGAATTTATTAGCTGAATACTCAAACTTTGGCCGTGTGAAATTGCTTTTTTTCGCCAAAATAATTTGAGTTTACTGATAACAGTAGCATTATTTCTTGATAATGTCTATCTAAATATCGGGATATGTATGAAACACCTTAGTTCTATTTATATCTATATATAGTTATGACGCAGCAAAACAAGATAAACAAAAATAATTCTAATTTAAGAATTATAAGATAAAATTTAAATAAGAAAAATAAGAAAGTTGTTTAAATAGTTTATTGAGGAAGAATTATTTTAATCTCTCTCGAATGTTGTTTAAATAGTTTATAAACCCTAATTCAGCTTAGGAAAAATTCTAAAAAAAATAAAATTCTCTAATTTATTTTAGAAATGCTTTTAAAAGAAATAAGAAACTCTAATTTTTTCTTAAGAAGACTTCTAAAAAAATTTGAAAACTCTAATTTATCTTAAGAAGACTTCTAAACAAAATAAGAAAAGAATAAAAGAGATTTAATAAAGTTTGAAATAAGAAACAAATAAAATAAAATAAGAAATTATTTAAAAATTTGTGAAAAAGGATGTTGGATAAATCGTGATATCAATCTAGTCAATATTCACTTATGCCTAATTAGAAAGAAATCCAGAGAAGTATATTAGATAAGACGTGATCACTTGCTAGTCAATGTACAATTTTGTCCAAAGAGAAAGAAATGCAGAGGTTAATATTCACTATAAGAAATTTTATTTTTAGTGAAAGTAAACGATATCACTAAAAGCAGTAATATTAGTCACTATTATTAATAGTGTCTAATTTTTGAAGTTGTCACCTACTGTCACAAATACTTCCGCAACTGATGAAATAGTGGCTAATTTAAAATATGGTTACAATTGTGCAACACTTTTGTGACATAAATACTAACATTAAAACTTGTGAAATTTGTGACAAAACTATATGGTCACAATAACTTTACATATTTGTGACAAGTTTATCGTCACAAATAATATAAAATAGTGATGAATTAAGCCGTAACAGTTCTCCATTTTATTGTGACAAAATTGTCAACACTAAAACCTATCAAATGTGTGACAACACTATATGGTCACAATAACTGTACTTATTTATGACAAGTTTGTTGACACAAATAATATAAAATAGTGACGAATAAAATTGTAACAATATTTCATTATATTGTGACAAAAGTGCCGACACTAAAACCTATGAACTGTGTGACAACACTATATGATCACAACAACTTTACATATTTATGACAAGTTTTTTGACACAAATAATATCAAATAGAAACAATAAAATCATAACAGTACTTCATTTTATTGTTACAACGTTACCGCCACTAAAATAATTATAAATAGTGAAAAAATATGTCACTAATAACATTTTTATCTCTTGGTCACTAATATTTTAATAAAAAAGTGCCATCATTTCGGCACAAATGAAAATTGGTTCTTACAAAAAGTATTATCAGTAATGTGTTTATTATTATCACAAATAAAACTATCAATTCATTAATAAAATTACATTAGCTGTAAAAGAAAATTGCATATGTGGATATATTGTCTAACAGATTTTGTCACAAGTAAGAATGTTATATGTTATAATGATGTTGTCACTAAATAAAGAATATATGCTACAATAAATTTATCACTAATGCCTTATCATATATATTTGATATGTGTAACAAATCTTCACTAGAAAATCCAATGACTGAAGAGGTTAAGTAGGCATCAATAAGAACATCCCAATCTTCTTGAAAAAGGGAAGGAAAAAGGTGTTCAACACTAAAGATCACTACTGGAGTTGGAGAATGCATCATCCGCCTTCTGAAGTTTGAGTGCTTTCAAGATACTGTACAACATTGACAATGAAAAGGTCAATCTCCTTTCTCCTGTGATCTGGGTATAGCTTCTTGTGTGCATTCAGCATACTCATGCTCAATAACAATGCCCTCGAGAAATTCTATTGGGTTTGGTAGCTTAAGATATATAGATAGGCTCTTCATGGTGAATGATTGTGGAAAGATAAAGCACCATAAATCAGTAGTGTATAGGGACTTCAGCATGTTAAAATCATACCTCCAGCCAATCTTCAGCTCCAGCTGGTTCCTAGGCTGATGCACCTCCATTTTTACTCTGCAGAAAGTCCAAAAACAAACCATTTAACAGGGTTGTTTTTGTATTTCTCTGATAAAGATACATGAAGTGCATTCTTACCTGTAGAGAAAGTAGGACATTGATAGAATTGAACAACCACTCTGGCTCCATATGCTCGCCAACAATTTCTGCTGGCATTCTCGAGAAAAGGAGGCAACACTGGGAAGTAGATGAGAATATAAGTATGCTACTGAGCATATAACAAGTGTTTAGTCATGCTTGTAACACAGTTTGACACCTTAAGTCCTTCTGCAGTGCAATCAGAAACTTGCCATCCATGATCTTGATCAGAGAAAGTCCAAGCCCCCTTGGAGGTGTGCCTATACATGCTCTTGAAGTCACCAGAAGGGTTGTCTTTCACCTGGACAAACATGTTTGGTGGAACAGGTTAGTTATAATGAAGCCAAATAAAAATTGGAATATTGTTTGATCCCAGCAAAAAGGAAAAATGTTAAAGAGATGCAAAAGAAACCTGGGATTTCTTAATGAAGTCATGCCCTCTTTTAAGAACATCTGTGATTTCATCTGTAAGATTACAAGCAAACAAGGCCTGAACTGCAAAACTAGCATCCCACAGCTGGCTTCCAAAGCTCTGTATACCCATGGAAATTATTTTGAAGGATAGTACTGCTTAGTTATGAGGTTATTAAAATGACTTAAAGAAGTAACGCACACCTGCATTTTCATTCCATCTTCTGCAACCCATAGATAGTCTGGAATCCTAGCAAGATGTTTCTTAAAATAACTTCCATTTGGATCTTCGACCCAGCATGCAAGCATACATAAAACCTGTTCAATTCAAGAGGCTTAAAGTGTCTTTTGTTTAGTATATATGACAAGATAGATGTCTATATCCTTATATTTCTGCACGAAAACATTACCTTTTCCACGCATCCTATTGTAATGTATCGACTATTTTCATCTTCATAGTGGATGTGCTTCATTGTTACCTCAAGTGCCTTCTTTCTTACTAACTTGTTGAAGGGCCAACGAGTAAGAAGAGGCTCGGTCAATACATAAAGACTATCCCAAATTAAATCTTGAATCCAAGGATGTGGATAATATAAATCCTCCTGTAAAGAAAATTTTAAGAATTGACTTAAGTATATGCAAAAAATTATATAAGTACATAGGAATTTTCAATCAGGTATGATTCGACTCTTGCATCAACTTACTGGAGCACACTGATGCCTTGCTTTCTTCCAATGGATTTGATTATATGGTTCAGTGAGGAGTTCTTCTCTCAATTGCTGAATGAGAGATGTAATGGGCCCAACAAAACGTTTCCCATATAGATATGACATAGCCATGTAAGTTATTCGGCAGTAGCACCACATTTTTCCTGTAATGACAGTTACATCCAAGTTTTTTTAGCTTGTTCATAACTTGGTATACTCTCTAACTTTTGTTATACTACTTTTTTTGTATTTAAAAAACCATACGAGCAATGAAATAAAAATGCTCTTATTGTTCATCTTCAACGCCTGCATCTTGTGTGAGAGATAAACATCACTTTATCTTGAAACTTTGACAGATATGAGTCGTTCCTGTTTCAGTTAACAATTCATATACGTACATACACATATATATATTTATTTATATTTATATACAGCTCTGCAAACCTGGATGAATAGGAAGGAACGAAGGAAGGATCCAAAATTCTGGAGGCATTGGATTGCATCCAGACCAGTCATAGACTCCAAGTACCTGCATAAGACATAGTGAAAGATAAAAATCAGATTTTGAGTTCTGAGAATATTTGGTTTACAGATTCTGTCATGATGAATAATAACTCAACCAGGTCAATACCGAAAGCCAAGTCTTTCCCCAAGAAGGTATGTGTGTGACACTACCATGGTTGTGGATCCACTTCCTAGCTCTTGCACAAGCATTGTCCTGACCACCATTAGGCCCCTCACCTAGAATCCGCATGCAAATG
>JANZXV010000211.1:28998509-29009727 GCA_027576455.1 Erythroxylum roigii | reverse complement strand
GATTTGATAATTTATCATTTAACTCTTTCTATTATTAATAATTTTCTAATCAAATAAGATGACTTATTAATGATACATGTTTTTTTTTTGACGAATTAATGATACATGTATGTCAATTTTGTAGGACCTAAATTATTTCGTGTGTCATTATATGTTAATGTATCTCATACGTGCATGTCACATCATTATTTCATTAACGTAACATTTGTGTTTCCGATAACAAAAAAGAATTAATTAAAAATTTATTAATTCAATAACTTAATGAAAAAATAGTAAAAATACTCTATTTGAATATTTGGTTCATCTGCTGGAATAGATAAAGAATGAAATGGTGATTATTTAGGAACATAATAGACGAGGAATGAAATGGAATAAGTATTATTTAGTTTGATTTTTTAAATAATAATAATATTATTATTATTAATTTAAAAATTTTTACTTTTATTATTGTTGTTGTTGTTGTTGTTATTATTATTATTGTTATAGCTAAGTAATTATGTTGATCCTTTGAGGATATTTTTGTTTAACATGTCCTCAATTTTATTTTGAGTCACTTGGAATAAACTTATAATAGATAAAGATAAAACGGGTGATGAGTTTACTTATTTCCCAAACTCAAATAATAAGTAACCTCTTGGATTATATATTATGTAACAAGGGAATAACTTATTATCAAGGATAAATTAGGAATTGAATGTTTATTTCAGTTAACTAAACACCCTGTAAGAAATTGAGTATAGGAAATTATATCATACTCTCAATTATTTTTTCAAATGCTTTAAAAGCCCCTCTGTTTTATCTCTTAATATAATTATATCATACTCTCAATTATTTTTTCAAATGCTTTAAAAGCCCCTCTGTTTTATCTCTTAATACATTATATCCCCTCTATTTTAAAAATGGACTTATTACTCTCTTTGATCACCAATTAAAGGAGCTCAGAATTCAAAAAGACCTTTTTATCCCTATATTATGATTTCATCACCAAAACTATACATGTTGTATTTTTTAGACATAAATATCCTTTTAGTCTTGTATTAACTAAAATACATTAATGATTAAACCCTTATATTTTTAACTTTATTTTATTATGCCTTCTATTTCAAAAATAAAAATTATTTTAAGCATGTATTACATTTTTACTGTTAATAAATAAACAAGAAAAAATTACTAAAAATATCATTATCTTCATAATTGTACTTCGTAATTTATGGAAAAAATCATTTATGAAACAAAATTTTAAAAAAGAAATAATTAACAATAATAAAATAAAATATCACCATTTTTTCGTTTCCCTTTTGCTCTATAAAACTATAAATACAAAATATAAAAATTGGTGGGTAACAGATAGGAATGGCAAATGTGACCCGATCTGGTTGATCGAGCCACGGCCCAGATTGCTTGGCCCCGCTGGGTCACGATCCAGATCAGCCCGGGACAATTGTTTTAATTTTAAAAAAAACATAGAGTGGGGTTGGGTCGAGACGACCTACCTATAGCCCGTCAGGTTGGGGGCCAGGTCACAGGCCAGTAGCCCATGGTCTGGTAGGGCCACAGGCCAATCAGTAAGTGGGTCAAGCTAGGCCAAGAGCGGCCAAAGCTTAGCTCGATCCATTGTCATTCCTAGCACAGGAATGAGTTAGAAAAATAAAAAAAAAGAGCCTAAAAAAGATAATCTATAGTTTTATAGAGCAAAAGGAAAACATTTTTGATATTTTATTTTATTATTGTTAATTATTTCTTTTTTAATTTTGATTCATAATTTTTTTAATTTTCCCGTAAATTAACAGTTATGAAGTACAATTATGAAGACAATGGTATTTTAGTAATTTTTATTTATTAACGGTCAAAATGTAATCCATACTTAAAATAATTTTTATTTTTGAAATAGAGGACATAATAAAATAAAACAAAAAATATAGGGGTTCAATGGATTTTAGTTAACAAAAGATTAAAAGGGTATTTTTGTCTAAAAATGCATCATGTATAGTTGTGGTGATGTTAGGGGTAAAAACGTATTTGTGATATTTTAAGCTCCTTTGACTGGTGGTCAAAGAAGGTAATAAGTCAATTTTTAAAATAGAGGGGAGCATATCGTACCATGGGATAAAATACAGGGGTTAAATGTATTTTAGCCTAGTAAATTATATCATACTCTCAATTAATTTTTTAAATGCTTTAGAACATCTATTCCTTTGATTTATTTAGAAAATCTTTTTCTATCTCATTGGGGATATTTATCAATTTTATTGTAAAATTATCTTCAATATTTTCACAATACGAATGTCTACAAGTTGCTGTTTAACTAATAGAATTATTTTATAAAAATTTAAATATTAACATAATTAAATAAAAATTTAAGAACTGTTTTAATTTTCAAGTGAATTTTAAGTTTCATTTAAGATTTTTTATTTAAAATAATTGTGGACAATTAATAGTTTCAATTTTTCTTTAAATTAATTAACTTTAAAATTAAAGAATCTAACTCAATGTATTAAAACTTTTTTTTTTGACGAAATGTATTAAAAATTATAATTGATAATAATTTTATTTAAATAATTATGTCACACATAATTGACATAAATATTAACCAAACATTTTAAGCCAGTCCTTCTTAATAAGTATTCTTTAACTTTATGGAGGATTTCTCCAATGACTTCTTTTTATATACACACACTAATTTATAATAATTAATTGATTAATTAATTTTTATATATTCAAAATTTTAATTTTACTAAAATCTATTAAACGTAAGTTTGTATTAATTATAAAAATAGATTTTTCAACAAAGAAAAACTTGGCCATTTATTATGGTACGATAGTCCCTATAAGAGATGGTGGGGAATTAATGCATATAATGTAATGTATCCGTCTTTAATGCCGCTCAGCTAGAGACAGCCTTGTTAGATTTATACTTTGGAGAAGGATAGGGAATAGGGCCAACGATATTGATAAAAGTCAACCAGCCAATGCTCAAGGGTACAACAACATTAACCTTATCTATGGTTAGGAAAACATAGATATTGTGAATATTTTTTCTGTTCACCACCTTGTTCAAGACTTGCTCACTCTGATCAGAGAGCTCTGTAGAGTCACCATTTTTGTAAATATACTTTCGGCTTAGTACTCTTTACACCACCATCACCTTGCAGAAGTATAAGCAAACATTACGGCAATTGGCAACCAACTTAATGCATCTAAATTCATAGTATTATTATCAGAAATAATGATAACGAATGAACTTTTCAACTTCTTTTTGGCTTTCTTTGGGTTTGGTCTCTTTGAATGCTGAATTTGATTAAAACCAACCCTAATTTAAGAAATGTAAATGATGTGTCTTGATAAGGATCTGCTGAGCTGTTGCTACTGATCATGGTAGAGTCTGATGATTGGCCTTGCTCAAGTAAACAGCGGGTTTGGCCCGCTGATAACCCTATAACCTGCCAAATTGAAGATGAACTCAAAGGTAAAGGTAATATGCAAAAAATAACCAACCAACCCTAATTTAAGAAATGTAAATGATGTGTCTTGATCAGGATCTGCTGAGCTGTTGCTACTGATCATGGTAGAGTCTGATGATTGGCCTTGCTCAAGTAAACAACGGGTTTGGCCCGCTGATAACCCTATAACCTACCAAATTGAAGATGAACTCAAGGGTAAAGGTAATATGCAAAAAATAACTGAGAACATAAAATCAGCCTCACTTGATTTCTTAAACGCTGATTCTGTTCCATGAGTTTGATTTGCTGCAAGAAAATATATAAAGAGAAGAAGGTGAAGAGAATTAGAGGAACAGAAACCACGATTCTGGTCATTATATGCTTAATTTCTTCTCAAATTATGTTTGCTATTGACTATGAAACCGCAGAAATGGCTTGCAAAGCGAAAAGTTAAGCCTATGACCTTCCTTGTCAAAGTGCTGATCTCATTAGCGATTCTGTCACCCAGATCCACGTAAAAACTTCTTTTGAGAACGTAGTAGATTAGTAAGGTTCCAAAGAAAATTAGTGAAGAAAAACTGGAGCAGGAGCTGTACAAACCTTTGCTTCTCGAACACTGGTCAAGCCCTTCGCAAGTAGTTCCTCTAAATGTTGCAGCTCTTCAAAGTTCAATTCTTGAAGCTCCTCTCCTCTCAGTTGCCTGTCATTGTTCCACTATCTACCAGTATTGTACGGGTGACAACTGCTTCTATCGACTACAAGATTACAGTCATGCGGCTATACCTTAATTCACGGGTCTTTTCATATATTTCCTTGCTCAAATTGTTAGCTACAGCACTGTTAAGCTAAGAAAACAGAAGATTGAATTTGGCCATGGTATCAAAAACTCGATGTCTTTTCTTCTAAATTCAACATAAAGGTTGACATGCAGATGTGACACCAAATAGAAACCTAATGCTTGAGAAGACTTGCTAAAATACAGCTTGAAATCCCACCATTAGCAAGACTGGAGTTGGTAAAGCAGTCACTTGTCGTTCAAACCAATCAAAAAGTTATTATCTTTCTTCTCTATAAACACTAAGTGGTAAAAATAGAAAACTGAATTCATTTGCATAGGAAATTGAAAGGAAATGATTAGTATGCAAGTCTTAGAACCAATGTTCCATAGCATGCAAGTTAATGTACGGTGAAACATGGTAATTTATTTTTTTCCCAAGAAGGTCATCAGTGAGACGAATCTTAACAATACTGTCAGTGCCCAATGGAACTTAAATATAACCCTTATAGAAGAAGTAGCTAAAATAAACAAGTATCAAATATGGCAGAGGTTCCAAGAAGAGCTTATCAGAATGGCAATCCAATAAGTCTTGCTTCCAATCCAGTAAATATCCAATCTCTGATTCTCAAATCTTTTGCTATTTAATAAACATTCGTTTAGATACATAAGAAAGTAATCAAAAGAATATCACATGACGCAAATGACCATTACAGCATGAGAAAGTTCACAATGTCGATGGTCTTAGCAAATGCTTCAAAATTGTTATTTAGTTGTTAGTGGTTTTGTAAATTCTTAGTCAAATGGCATGTTTATTTTAAGTTAAGTAGATAGTGATGTACGTGGACTCTTTACCCACTTCTTAGTTAGTTGTTTAGTCACTTCCTAGTTAGTTGCTTGTTTTTAGCTTAGTTGGTTTACTTTGGATCTATTTAAGTAACTAAACTATTGTGTTATTTTAACTTTTAAAGACAATAATTTTTAACTTTTAAAGACAATAATTTCATGCCGTATCCTTAATTATTCCTCTACTTCATTTTTTCTTTCTTTTTTTCCAACATGATATCAAAGTTCTAGTTATTCTTAGAGTTGTGAGGATTTAGTAGCAATAAGGCATCAAACAATTTCTCTATTTTAATTCCTATTTTCAATGGAGAAAATTACAACTCGGGACTATCAAAATGAAGTCTTATTTGCAAGGTGTTAGTTTTCGGGAGGTCATTGAAAGTGAGTTTGAGCCTACACCTCTTTCGCAAAATCCAACCCTAAACCAAATCAAGAAGAATGATGAAGAAAGGGCAATGAAACCAAAAGCTCTATCTTGCCTCCACTAGGTCATGAAAAAAGGAATTTTCACGAGTATAATGGCATGTGAATCTCCTAAAAAAGCATGGGGGAAACTAAAAGAAGAATTTGAGGGCAACACTCAAATTAAGATGATGCAAATTTTGAATCTCAAAAAGAAATTTGAGATGTCAAAAATAAGAATTCTGAAGGTGTCAAAGAATATGGAAGCAAACTTATGTCCATTGTCAATCAAATTAAGTTACTTATTGAAGAATTTCCTACTCAAAGGGTTGTATGACAAGCTTCTTGTGACACTTCCCAAAAGGTACGAGTCAAAAACTTCATCTCTTTAAGTTACTAAAGATCTATCAAATATAACCTTTGTAGAGTTACTAAACACTCTTCAAGTTGTGGACCAAAGAAGAATAATAAGGGACGGAGAAAATAGTGATAAGGTCGAAGAAGCATACATAGTCAGGAGTTTCTCTTCAAAGAATTAAAGTAAAATTCTCCAATATACAAATCGTAAGAAGTCTGACCATGAAGAGAAGGATTGTTGGCACAAAGGAAAATCACAGTGTTTCAAGTGCAAGAGTTTTGGACATTTACAAAAAAATTGCAAATTTCAAAATTAAGAAAAAACAAACATGACATAAGTGGCACAAGAAGAAACTCTTTTTTAGAATTGTTGGTTAGAAATGCACCATGGAGAAATGTGCTCTAATATTTATAAGTTGAAGGAAAACTGCAGTGCTTCAAGTGCAAGAGATTTGGACATTTACAAAAAAACTGCAAATTTCAAAATTAAGAAAAAACAAACATGACACAAGTAGCATAAGAAGAAGCTCTTTTTTTAGAGTTGTTGGTTAGAAGTGCACCATGAAGAGATGTGCTCTAATATTTATAAGTTCATGATAATTTGCATCAACAAATTTCAAGACAGTGATGCCAAGTGCATTACATTAGGAGAGAAGTGCTTCATCCATGAAATTTTGAAGCAAGGGGAAATGTTAACAAATGCTTCAAAATTGTTAGTTAGTTGCTAGTAGGCTTCATAAATTCTTAGTCAAATGGCAAGTTTATTTTATGTTAAGTAGATAGTGATGTACGCCGATTGTTTACCCACTTCCTAGTTAGTTATTTATTCACTTCCTAGTTAGTTGCTTGTTTTTAGCTTAATTGGTTTATTTTGGGTCTATTTAAGTAGCTAAATTGTTATGTTATTTTAATGTGATAGATAGCAATTTCGTGCAGTATCCTTAATTATTCCTTTGCTTCATTTTTCCTATCTTTTTTTTTCCTAACAAATGGACCAGGATTTGATACTGATATGATTTCAATTTAATGATCGCTTCATGAATGATTTAAGTAAATTATTGAATCTATGACCCTACGAGATTCATTTTTAACTTCAGATTGAACCCAATAATGTTGATCCCAAGAATTTAACACTGACCTTATTTTCAAATATGATCTACTTGACATAGACAACAATCCTCTCATAGAAGCAAATAGAAATTCACAAGGAGAAACATATTACCTGCAATTCCAGAGATGGCTGAACAAACTTATCAAAGGTCTTTGACTGCAGATTGTGCCTTTCAATAACCTGCTTCACACTTTAATAACAATAAGTTGGCCATTATTCTTCTGATTATCTTCTACAATATGGCTTTTTTTTTCAAGAAAATAAGCTTAAAAGGAAGATGAATTATAGGTATCTATTGCTACATACATTATATTACGTGCATTTTGTAGATATAATTCATGCAATTTTATTACAAATATTACCCACGCTTCCACCAATACTTCAATATGTTTAGCAGCTTAATCTCTTCAGCCCGTGTATCGGCATTCTGTTTTAGAGTTAATTTATGAATCTAATACGGTTCTTTGTTGAAACCCTAGCCTACGTGATTTACTTCTGTATTGTGAAATTTGCAATGGGCTTACGGGCTCACAAGAGAAGGAAAGTTAGACCACACACAAGTCCAAGTGAGGTTCTATTCTAAAACCAATTGGCAATAGTTGGAGTAGCCCACTAAGCTTATATATTAGTCTTCTTTCCTGTCTTTTTCCAATATGGGATACTCACATGTGGGTATTATCAACACTCTCCCTCAAGTACAACTGGGACTGAAAATCCAGTTGTCACTTGAAATAAACACAGTAGTAACCGGACTGAGCCGCTGGGATCGGACATTTAGATAAACAACCAATAATTAATAATTCGAATCAAACCTACTCTGATACCATGTGAAATTTGCAATGGACCTATAGGTCCACATGAGAATGAAAGTTATACTACACACAAGCCTAAGTGAAGTTTCATTCTAAAACCAATTAGCAATAGGTCGAGTATGTTGGAAACGTAATGGGCTCCAACGGACAAATCTGACAGAAATTTTATGATGCAACAGAACGAATAGATACATTTGACTATTCGTTGTTTTGTTTAACGGCCGCATGTGATCCGGTAACATACGAAGAAGCCGCTGGAGACAAAAAGTGGGAAAAAGCAATGAATGAAGAGATTGGTGCCATTCAAAGAAATGATACATGGGAATTGACCAGTCTTCCAAAAAGACATAAACCAATTGGAGTCAAGTGGATATACAAGACAAAAACCAATCAAGAGGGAAAGGTGGAAAGATATAAGGCAAGGTTAGTCGCGAAAGGTTATAAACAGAAATATGGAATTGATTATGAAGAAGTATTTGCTCCAGTTGCAAGAATTGATACAATCAAACTCTTCATAGCACTTACAGCACAAAACAAATGGAAGATTTACCAAATGGATGCAAAGTCAGCTTTTCTAAATGGCTACTTAAAAGAAGAAGTTTATATTGAACAACCACCTAGATATGTCAAAAAAGATCAGGAAGACAAAGTCTATGAATTGAAGAAAGCTCTTTATGGATTGAAGCAAGCTTCGAGGGCTTGGAATACAAGAACAGATGAGTACTTTCAAAAGAACGGATTTGTGAAAAGCCCGTATGAGCATGCGATGTACACGAAGAAAAATAAACAAAGAGATATCATGATCGTGTGCTTATATGTGGACGACATTATTTTCACAGGAAATAATCCAGGTATGTTTGATGATTTCAAGAAAGCCATGACCAAAGATTTTGAGATGACTGATATTGGTGAAATGTCCTACTTCCTTGGAGTCGAAGTGAAACAAACAGAAGAAGGAGTTTTCATTTCTCAAGTGAAGTATGCAGATGAAGTATTAATGAGGTTCAAAATGAAAGATTGCAATCCAGTAGCCACACTTGTCGAAGCAATCATAAAGTTAAGAAGTGATTCAGACAGAAAATCTATAGATTCAACATTATTCAAGAGTTTGGTTGGAAGTTTGAGGTATCTGAACTACAAAAGATTAGATATTATGTTTGCAGTTGGGCTAGTCAGCAGATATATGGAGAAGCCCAAAAAAGATCACTTTGACGCAGCAAAAATAATTTTGAGATATGTTAAAGGTACAATTGACCAAGATTTATTCTATACACATTCTCAAAATTCAAAATTAATTGGTTATTCAGATAGTGATTTTGGTAGAGATGTGGATGATAGAAAAAATACTTCTGGTTATGCCTTTCATATTAGGTCAGCAGTAATTTCATAGTCATCAAAGAAGCAACAAACAGTTGCCCTTTCAACATGTGAGGCTGAGTATTTAGCTGCAACAACAAGTTCATGTCAAACAATGTGGTTGAGATATATTTTAAGTGAGTTGGATCACGAGCAGGGACGGATCCAGGGGGGCTGGCAGGGGCTATAGCCCCCCAAGACTAAAAAGTTTTCAGAATATATACATATATATATAGGCGCCAGCCCTCCCAGACTAAAATTTTTTTAGAATATATACATATATATAGGCACCAGCCCCCCCAAGACTAAAATCCTGGATTCGTCGCTGATCACGAGCAAGAAGGCCCAACAAGAATATATGTTGACAACAAGTCTGCCATATCACTTGGAAAAAATTCAGTGGCACAAAGTCGAAGCAAACACATAAAATGCTATTTTATTCGAGAACAGGTGAAAAACAAAATTGTGGAATTGGTGTTCTGCAAAATAGAAGATCAACTGGCAGATATTTTTACAAAACCACTAAATAATGAAGTGTTCCGTAGATTACGAGAAAAACTTGGTATGCAAAGTCAAGTTTGAGGGGAAGTGTTAGAAAGCAAACTCTTCTTTCTTTTGACATTTGAAAATCAACGTGTGTGGCTCCAAATAGTTGCCTAATAGTTAAGAATAGTAGGAAGTATCAAAGTGTTAGTGGTAATTTGTTGTGTTTAGAACACATGTGTGGACACCTGTTATCTCCCTCATTTATTACTTGTCCCATGTCGGTTTAAGCATGTCTATATAAAGGCTAGTCTCATCTCTTGTACTTTAAGTGAATGAAGAAAGAAATAAAAGAATGCAGTAGCATATTGTGAAAAAAAAGAGTGTACAACGTGAGGAAGAAAGAACAAGAGACGTAGCTCTTGCAAAATCTAGGAAAATTTTTCTTTTGAATATTTTTCAGATTTTTCTTTAGAGCCCGTCAAGCTTCCAACAAGGTCAATGATGGACGATATTAGGAAGTATTAGACAAGTTAGTTTGTTATTGCATCATGTTGAGGTTGGTGCTTCATCTATAGTCTTTTGGATAAGAAATTTTCTTTTGACATAGATATATATGTATATGGAAATCCTATATTTATATTTGAAAATGTGTAGAAGTGGAAGTGGACTCACTAGAGGTCATTAATATTCTTTCTTCTTCCTTGAATGATCTGACTGGGCACTCTTTTTTAGTGACAGGTATCTGAGACTTGATACGTCGAGTATGGGAAATGCATATTGAGCATATGCATTGCGAAGGGAATAAATGTGCAGATCAATTGGCGCATTTAGCCTCTTTAGCGGCGCCGGGACTGCATACCCTTCAATAACCTCCATGGAGCATTTTGGATGTACTCTACCGAGACATGCAAAGTACCCTTTACAATAGACCTCTTCGTCGGGGGTTAGGCTTTACGAACTAGTCGCTTGTTTTTCTTTCCCTTGTACAAAAAAAAAAAAAGAAAGTGTAGAACTCTTATATGACATAAAAATATCTCTAGTAAAGCAATATGTAACCAACTATTTGGTAGTCTATAATGGAAAGATCATATGTTACTCGCCTGGGTAAGAGCAAGAAAGACACTTATTTCGGACTCACTCTCATTAATAACAAAAGAGGCAATAAAAAAGATTCCTATTTTGAATAATTTTGTTCAGCAACAAAATAGAGATTTTTTTTTTACTTTGTCTAAGGCCTATAAAACGTCAGGAACAGCTCTATTACCTTATGTAAGTAAACATAGCTTCTTCCAAAATTCACCCAGTAGGAACAGTTCTCTAAACCTAATAATATACAATATGAATCAATTAGGAAAACTCTTAGCCATTTGCTTCAGTCAAGTGAGTGTTGTAGAATTGGGAAGCCAGCCGTTGACAGTAACACTGTCTTGGTTACATTACGTGTCCATTTCTTGGCGTTGAATATCGAATAAAATATAGCATATAAAGGTTCGCTGTTCGTTGATGGTTTATGGAATATAAGGTTTAAGATTTCTCCTCTCTTTTACCCAAAGCCGGCTTGTACCTTTCTTGACAAAACTCCTGTCTGCCAAAAACGTTCAGAGAAGAGACGAACTCATCACATCAAAATGGA
>JANZXV010000211.1:28974374-28988464 GCA_027576455.1 Erythroxylum roigii | reverse complement strand
ATAAAAATATTGTTATTAATTATTTAATAAAATTTATTATATTAAATATTATTATATTTTATTTAATATATTAATATTATGATTTGGTGAGAGTTGATATTAACAAGAATTATCAAGGGTATATTAGGTAGTATGTATTTATTAGGTTACATTCCATCTTAAACCCCCCAAATCGGAGGTTTCCTATTTTCACTGTTTAGGATGGAATGAAACGTAACATGAAACCCTCCGCTTCCATCCCATCCCATCCCATTCCATTATAAAACCCTCAAACAAACGATGGAAATATGTTACGTTCCATCCCCTTCTATCCCAAACCATCAAACCAAACAGGGCCTAAAGGAATCAAACATATCATAAGCATTCTAAATGTTCATTTCTTCCCATTTCATTACAACCTTAACTTTCTTTGGATCTACCTGTATACCCTGTCCAGTGACTATATGACCTAAAAACAGCATTTGATCAAGCCAGACTTCACACTTACTGAACTTGACGTACAATTGCTTCTCTCTCATTATCTGTAAAATTAACCTCAAATGCTCAGACTATTCCTCTCTGCTCCTTGAATGCACCAATATATCGTCTATAAATACAATAAAAAAGTGATCTAAGTAAGGTCGGAATACTTTATTCATCAATGCCATAAAAGCAGCCAAAGCATTCGTTAATCCAAATGGCATCACAAAAAACTCGAAGTGTTCGTATCTAGTTCTGAATGCACTCTTTGGTACATCAACTTTTGCTATTTTCAATTGATAATACCCTGACCTCAAATCCAATTTAATAAACATTTGAGCTCCCTGTAAGTGATCGAGTAAATCATTTATTCTCGATATGGGATACTTATTCTTCATTGTCACCCGATTTAATTGCCTATAATCAATGCACATTATTTATATGGCAAAACGTTTTAGATTTTTATGAATCATTGAAGTTTGAGATATTTGTTGAGTCAAAAGGAACTTAATATGAGACAGAAAAGGTGGATTGAGTTACTTAAGGATTATGATTGCATGATAGAATATCATCCAAGTAAGGCTAATGTTGTAGGTGATGCATTAAGAAGGAAATCTAATAGCAGTGTAGCACAAATTAAAACATCGAGGTTACCAAATCTAGTTCAACTGAGAGCACTGAATGTTGAGCTAATTTTGGGACAAAATGAAGCATTGTTAGCTACGTTGAAGCATAGACTGGTATTATATGAAAGGATCATAATAACTCAAAGCAAAGACTCAAAAGTAGTGAAGATTGTAGAGAAGTTAAAACATAATCTAAGTTCTGAGTTTGAGTTGAGAAATAATACATTGTGGTTGAATCAGAGATTATGTGCACCAGATGTTGGTGGTTTGGGAAAGGAAATTTTGGAGGAAGCACACATAGCAGCCTATACTATGCATCCTGGTACTACTAAGATGTACAATACTTTGAAATAACATTTTTGGTGGTCAGGGATGAAGAAGCAAGTGGCTTAGTATGTTGCTAGGTGTTTGACATGCCAATAAGTTAAGGTAGAGCATCAGGCACTAGTTAAGAAATTGCAGTCATTACCTATTCCAGAGTGGAAATGGGAGAGGATTATAATGAATATTATGGGTTTGCCGAAAACTCCGAGGTAGCATGATATCATATGGGTCATTATTGACAGATTAACAAAATCATCTCATTTCTTACCTATTAAGGAGAATATCACACTAGAACAGTTAGCTCGGACATATGTAAATAAGATAGTGAGGTTACATGGGGTACAAGTGCCTATTGTATCAGATCGAGATCTCAAATTTACTTTTAGATTTTTAGGCAACCTACAAACAACATTAGTACAAAGTTAAATTTTAGTACAACGTTTCATCCTCAGACAGACGGACAAAGTACGAGGACTATTTATACTGTTGAGGATATGCTTAGGGCTTGTGTTTTGGAGTTTCAAGAAGCATGTGATGAGTTTGTATCTCTCATTAAATTTGCATACAATAATCATTATCACAGTAGCATTGATATGGCTCCATATAAGGCGTTATATGGCAGAAAGTGTCGAGTACCTTTGTACTGGGATGAAGAAGGCCTAAGGATTGTTAAAGGCCCAGAGTTGATTCAAGATACTGTTGATAAGGTAAAATTGATCAGTAGTAGGAATAAGGCGACTCAAGACAGGAAAAAGAGTTATATAGATCAGCACCGAAGATATATAAAGTACCAAGTAGGAGACAAGATATTTTTGAGAGTGTCACCCTGGCGAGGAGTGCTAAGGTTCGGTAAAAAGGAAAGTTAAGCCCTAGATATATCGATCCTTATGAGATTACTGAGAGAGTTAGACCATTGGCTTACAAATTAGCATTACCGTCAGAAATTTCTCAAATTCGTAATGCATTTCATATTAGTGTGCTCAGGAGATATTGATCAAATTCAACACATATATTACTGACACAGGATGTTGAGATTGCAACTAATCTGAGTTATATAGAGGAACCGGTTAAAATAGTTGGATATTAGAATAAGCAATTAAGAAACCAAGTAATTCCTTTGGTTAAAGTCCTTTGGAGGAATTATTCGAGAGAGGAAGCTACGTGGGAGACTGAGGAGAACACGAGGAAATAGTACCGCCATCTATTTGATCAATCAAGTACGAATTTCAAGGACGAAATTTCTTAAAGATGAGAGAATTATAATAGTCAGTTTCCAAAACTACTGAGAGTTAGAGTGTTAGATTACATAGTCACATAAATTACACCATATTAGAATGAATTTGGTGCACTTAGGATATGATTTCATTCACATGCATAATATGAGCATACACACATGAATTTTGATTTAGAAAAATTGCACTCAATTGACATGTTTCGGGATATGAAAGTTTCTAAGTAATTGTGACATGATTGTGCATTTCTAATGTCTTGTATTTTGATTTACAAATAAAAGGAATTGATGGATTACAATTAATAATTTGGAGTTATTTGTCACAATTGGAAGATTGATGGATTAAAATGTACATTTAGACTAGGAAAAATTTCAAGTAGCAAGACAATTAATATGTAAAAATTTAGGATGACTAAGCCTATAAAATGAGTGATATATGATAGTAGACTTAAGTGACAAATGGTTTAGAGAATTGAGTGACAAATGGTAGAAGAACTAAGTGACATTTGGCAGCCTAAAGAGTGGACATGTAGCTGGCTTAGACACTTGAAAAGTGTCCTTAAACTCATATTACACCTACACCATATGACCAACACATTCAGCTCTATTGTAATGTTTCTATTGTACTCTTTACCTCTCCTTCCTCTCATAGCCAAATCCACACCTCCCTTACATGTTGAGTTTCTACTTTAAATTATGTCCATTTCCACCTCAAAACCCTTGTTAATTTCTTCATAAAGATAGGTATATTATCTTGTCAATTTCTTCATAAAGATAGCTACATTATGCTATCTTCTTTTTGTCTCTGCTGAAACTCATCCTACTCCCTCATTGTTCCCGAGATGATCTTGCATGCATGTGAGGCAAAACAGGCTTGATACATTGAGGTGGCATTTGAGCTGAACAAATAAGTGAAATACTGATCTATTGTGGCATGTGTTAGAAGAAATTATGATGACTGATTAGGGATAGATTGAATATATTATTGGTGTTGAAATTGTGTTGGAAAATTATGAATAAAAAGGTGTACCTTATGTTCTGTTTTTAGATGCATAACAATAGTAGTTTATGGGTTGTTATATGGATGATTTAAGTTGGGATTTGAAGTATAATTGATGATGAATTCATGATAAAGATAGGTGTTAATGAAGTGTTTTCAAATATGGAAAAGTTAGGACTGCATGTATGATGGTATAAAGTGAATGGTAATGAAACAAATGAGCAGATTTTTTTGACTTCCTTCTACGATCAAACTTAAAATCCTAAGTGTTTCCTGCATTATTTCCTTCTCTTATTGAAGAGGCATTAGTCAAGTCTATAGAATCTTAAGGCTCATCAATCTTGAACCTCATCTCCTATAGTGATAGTTACTTATTATTATTGAATGCCCCATCTTCATTCTTAGATTTGTCATTGTTTATCTCTCCATACTAATTATTGGAGATGTTTGCATAACTTTCCACTTAAACATCATTTTCCATTAGTTATTTTAAGCTTTCAACATTTTCTCTGCTAGCCCTTCATAGACTCCTATATCTCACTCATTGGAGGATTGAACCCCTTAGCTTATTAAAATCTCCCAAACAAATTTAATACCAATAGCTTTTCACTGTTTGCCTTGGAGCTTCAGGGAGGGCTTCTGCTGATACAAAATTTTAACTAAATCTTCAATTAGAGTGTTCCCCTCTCCTAGTCTCATTATCATAATGGAATGGTGTAGAACCTTATAAAGTTCCTTATTAACGTACAATCTCACAAGCCTGAATCTCCTCCTTAAAGCTATCATTTCATCCATGCACACTGATTTTTTGATTTAGGTTACAAGCAAGCTTAAGCTCTTAGTGGATCAGTATTCCAAAGGCACATTGTGAAATTTAATCCAAAAGGGTATGTTTTCTTACTTGATGTTCACATGACTAATCCCTGGTCTCCAAGGTTGAATAAGTAATAGGAAACTTTATATATGTTGAGGTGTTGCCCCCATAAGATATTTGGCTCCTACATCAATTGAAAACTTAGAACAAAGATTTTTTTATAAAAAAAAGTAAAACCCACGCAAACCTTTCCTTTTTCATATTTTATGTGCCTAACTATTTACCATAGATTGTTAAGGTTTAAGATTTCACACTCTCCTTTAACACTTTGCTATTTGAAACCACTATAACTTCTCTATCTAAGTAAGTTGGTGACATATGTTGAAAATTACTCTTTGTACTCTCCTGAACAACTTTCTTCTAACTTATTTGAGGGTTAACAAAGGGTATGTTTATATTTTTACACTATCATGCGAGGAAGCTTTTGTTTGGGGTCTAGGGGAGCTAAAGAACTAGCCCTTTGACCAAGAAATAGTAACTAATTAAAATTAACATGTGAAGTTATCCAAAATTAGGAAAGTTATCAGGTTAAATGAATAAAATATTCAATTTAGAAGTAAAATTGTAAATAAAATGTGCCTTCTCAATAATAATAATTTTTATAAAAAGTTCTCTTAAGAAATAACACGTCATTTTGTCTATGTTAAACCTATAAAAGGATCTATAATCCAATTTCAACCCGTGAGTTTGACATAGCAAAAATTCGATGTCTTATATTCCTTTTTAAATTTCAAAGGGATCTATGACATTAATTTTTTTAAAAAAACAGGAGAATATAAATTCTAAAAAATAATAAGCCTCTAATTATGATTATGAAATTTGCCCAAGAAACATATATAATTATGATTATGAAAGATATACAGATTATATGTGCCTCTAATAACAATTAACAAAAAAATCATAAAATGGGTATACTACCCCACGGCTAGCACAAAAATGAGAGAGTAGAAAAGAACAAGACTTATAAAAGAGGCTCAATTACTAGATGATGAAATTTCACAAACGATCAATGAACATTAAATATACATTATCAACATGATTTTAAGACAATGCTATAATGATCTAAAAAATTCTTTATATACTTACAAAAGAGATTGAGCATAAGGAAGAAAAGCTACGGTTCTATGAATCCAATTCCATAATATTTTTTTCACACCACATCATAATCTTAACTTCTTAATTAATCTATACACAATCATTTAAGAATTTTATTGTCTATTTTTTATTTAACTAAAATTTTCTTCCTTTTCTCAAAAGCCCTAACCTCCATCACTTAATGTTGGTAACTACTTGTAAATTGTAAGTATCTATGTATTATTTATAGTTCTTTTATTTTTTAATAGAAAAATCTATGTTTGATGATGATGATTTTATTAGGATTTGTCTTTTCATTTTCTGAGCTGTAATCTTCTTTTTATACTACAACAAATGTATGTTTTCTCTAAAAGTAACATTTTAATCGGACATTTTGTGACGATTTACAAAATCTTAGTTAAATGAACGTTTTTTGCGATGATTTACGAGAATCGTCGCAAAATGATCTTGATTAGAATGAACGTGATAGCATTTTATGTCCCGTAAGTAGAAATAGCACATTACTAAAATTATAATAAACCTAATTTATAATTTAAAAAATCCTACAAAGTTCAAACCCAAATTACTGTTAATTTTCAAATTAGTTTCAATAAAAGAAAATGCTTTAGTTAACATTCTGACTAGATACCGATCAAATCACCATTTATTTCCTCCTAAAACTCACATTTGCTATGTATACATCAAAACTAAGTTTTGATCTCCATCAGCTTATCTTGTCAGCAACTTGCAAGATTAGCAATCTCTTATTATAGATCTGCATTCAAATTCTTAATTTTTTTATCTTAAATTAAATTAATTATATAAAGTTGGTTATTTGATAATAAAATAGAAGTTAATGAACTTAGCGCTAATAAATACTTTAAACCAAAAAGTATTTATGCACCATATTAATGTAGCCTAATTAAAAATAAAATTTTGATAATGCTAAAATTTTGAATATATATTTGTGGAGATAAATAAAGTTCTTTAGGAGGAAAGTATATAGTTAAATAAATGAAATCTTTGAAATTGTGAGATAGAACTAACTAAATTGGTATTTGTTTTAATTCCAAACTTGGCTATTTATAGTCATTCTTCTTTAAATGATATCTTGTAAAATATTATTAAAGACTAACTTATCAAACTAAATACATTATAAAATAGTGAAGAAAATACATAATAATAGCAGAAACAATACATCAAACCATACACTCAAAGAGAAACTCTCAAACTGAAGTCCCACCCCATAATCTACAATATCATAAACAAATAATTGAAAGTTTAGCTGGCGACATAAGCACTAGAAATTTACTTAAGGGTGATTAGAAGTCACATGGGCTGGATTGACGACATCATCGAGAATTGGAAGACCTGGTTTTGTTGGGAGTGCGGGCTTGGGCAATTCAAGGCAACTTGGAGACTTCTGGCTTTGGAATTTCTGGCAACTCAGGTTTTGGCAAAGTTGGCACTTCAAGTTTTGGAATTTCTGGGAGTGTAAGCTTGGGCAATTCAGGCAACTTGGGGACTTCTGGCTTTGGAATTTCTGGCAATTCAGGCTTTGGCAAAGCTGGGACTTCAGGTTTTGGAATTTCTGGTAATGTTGGAACTTCAAATTTAGGAAGTTCTGGCAGTTCAGGTTTTGGAAAAGTCGGGAGTTCGGGTTTTGGAAGTTCGGGTAACTCAGGTTTAGGAATTTCTGGTATCTCAGGCTTTGCAATCTCAGGTATCTGTGGCAATGTTGCTTCGAGAAGATTGTGGGTGTTCACCCGGATAGCATATGAGCTCATCAATGACAAGTTGAGGAGCAGTAGTAGTAAGATTGTGGAAGGGAAGCGAAGATTGGCCATAGCTTGGAGCAGAAGATGGAGGAGAGAACTGCAACTTGGTGAAATATTAATGATAATAGTGGTTCTTGTGATTGTTGTTAGTTCCAATTGTGGAGGGCTTTTATTGATATGGGAGGTGGAAAATCGTAGAGACCAAATGTAGGTTGGTAAGAAATTTTGTTCACTGTTAGCTCAACTCCTCACACCAATTGTATCAACTTATGGCGGTTACGTCGAGTTTAAGTCGACTCTTATGTTCTACGGTCTAGCTACTTCAATTATCTATAGTTCCACGTATGATTAGTTGGACTCCTTCAAACTAATTAAGTTGGCGTGACAGTTGCTAATTTCCAATCAGTTTGTGTCAGATGTAGCAAAATAGGCATGTCTATTGTACATGTATTGGAACTAGCTCCATTATGACCCAATGCTTGAAGTTCTTGTAGTTTAAGAATAATTATTATACTTCAATTCAATAACAAAACATGGGGCGGTGATTCATGAGACCTTTTAAATTTTACTATATAAGCGAGTTACCAGGATGAGAACTCCGTGACGTCCCATATGGCCCGGGAGGTACCACAACTTGGTGGCATCTTGATGAGATTTAGACGAGGCAACATCAGCAGTACCAATATCAGTAGAGCCTGCAATACATAAAAATTACCAAGTCTTTTCCTTGAAGTATTACAAGATTACCTCGAGATACCTTTGTGACTCCATTTTCAAAGAAGTATCTACACCCAAGGACGGAGCCCCCCACTTGCCCCCACTACATATGCATATGAAAAGTTTTAATTTAAAATTATTATTTTAAATTTTAATTTCATAAAAAAATTAAAATTTTGCTCTCATATATTTAGTTGGTGACAAAAAATAATAAAAAGTACAGATATATTAAGATATCAAATAAAACTTAGGGTATGTTTGGATGTGAGTGGAGGGATGGAAGGGAATGGAATGGAATGACTCAAATGACTCAGGCCATTATTTGGGAGTCTATTATGAAGCAGGATGGAATAGCAATTAATGGCTTTGGAAGCCATCCTTTGCCATCCAAAATCTAATATTTTGTGACCCCCCAAATTGGGGGGTCAAGGATGGAATGGAATGGCTTGTCTTCCAAGCCCTAATTTAATGACAAAAATACCCTCAAAAAATTAATGAAATTATAACTCTAGTCCAGCAAATACCTACAGGGCTACATGTTATTACGTCCATTGTGTTTCTCCTTCAACTGGCTTATTCCATCGACGAACGTTTTCTTCCACAACTACTAGGGTTATCCATCTTCGTTCCATCAAGTAAGCATCGATTAATCTTCTTTAACACTTTTTGTATGTGTTATGCGTTCTCGCAATTTCATGCTTGCCGGTTAAAAATAAGCCAAACCTCTATAATTAACGCCACGGAAAAATAACAGAAGCATCTTTGTTGGAGTTCTTATTAAATCTTGCTTGCTTATGGTTTACGGTAGAAGAAAGTGTACGAATAATCTGAAATATCATTCTTGACTCTACTGTTTAAAGGTTTGATTTTGGCATTTATTCACATTTGGAATTTTCTTTGCTTGTAATGTTAAATAACCAATTGAATTGATGTGTGATTGGCTTAGGATATGTTGCTCATTTAAAGCTTCCATGACTAAGATAGATATCGCAACATCTCATTCATGTTGTGTTCGTTAAGACGGTTCAAATTCAACGTGCAGATTTTGATGTTGATGGAGTAAATAATATCCATAGCTACATCTACAAGTTGTCATCTTCTTTTTGCTTGGAGTAGAATAGTCCTGGTTACTGAGTTACTGCATGGAGTCAGTTGTTGATGGGCCTGATTCTTTACCAAAGAGTCAGAATTCAGCTTCTACAACATGTAGCAACTCTCCTTCTGGATTTGTGACAGTGCCACTACCATCTCAATCATCATCTCTGAAACAACCTACGTATGAAAATGCTTTTGCCGCGTACTTCTTGAGTGCTCAAAATCACTGTGTCAAGACCATCAACCATCCAAATGGTTCCATGACCAATCAGAAACATTCCTGCAGAAAAGCTCTTGAAATTTTACCATGGGAGGAAGTACCCAACAAGGCCAAGCACTTTTACAGTTCTAATAAGAGCAAAAATGATTTCATTAGCACCCTCAAAATCTTGGATGAAGCAGAAGGAAATTCTTCAAAGAAGGTCAATTTGATTAGAGAAGGGAAGTCTGGCGTCAATTATTCCCATAATTATCCAGAGAGATCTAGTACAAGGGCATCATTACAATCTGTGAGCGCGGTCTCAGATCCAAATGAGGGAAGTATCGGACTATCGAACAACGTCAATACACCTCATTCAGCACTTAGTTTCTTCCCGAGTCCGTCTAACAGTGTCTATACCGCCACTCTGTATACTGAGGCCAAGCAAAGTTTTACGAGTGAAGAAGCAAGCAGTCTTGATAAGTTTGAAAGTGGTGAAGTAAGTAACTCCTACGACATTGAGCGCCAGAAGAGAAGTATCTGCCGACGGAGTACAGACAGTGATGTGAGCGATGAGAGCAGCTCTAATAGTTTTAGCAGCACCTTGTACAAACCCCACAAGGCAAATGATAGTCGATGGGAAGCTATTCAAGATGTCCGATGCCGAGTGGGAGCGTTGGGGTTCAATCACTTTAGATTGCTGAAGCTTCTGGGAGGTGGAGATATTGGCAGTGTGTATCTAGCAGAGTTGAATGGTACAAAAACTTTTTTTGCATTGAAAATTATGAATAAGTCATCTCTAGCTGCCCGGAAGAAAGTCCTTAGAGCTCAGAAAGAGCGAGAGATATTGCAATCTTTGGATCATCCATTTCTACCTACTTTGTATACACATTTTGAGACAGACTTGCATTCTTGCTTGGTCATGGAGTTTTGCCCTGGAGGGGACTTGTATACACTCAGGCAAAGGCAATCTGGGAAGTACTTTCATGAGCATGCTGCACAGTAGGATTTCTTTCTTCTCTGTCCTTGTTCTTTGCTCTTTAATCTTCATTATCAAAACATTTACATATTCCAACTGCTATTCCTTTCCATGTGGATTGACCTTTTCCCCGCCATATTATCACTGCAAACAAAATAAAGTTTTCTTATCATTTTATTATGGAAGTGCAATATCTAACTAAACATAGCAAGGCCATTGCATGCATGAACTATCTAGCAGAAGTGAATTGGTTTATACTTAATTTGCCTGCCCGAGTTGCATCACACAAACAGAAGATGAGGCAAATTCAGCATCAAGGATAGTTGCATAGGTGTCATTATTCATAATTGAAGTCACAATCCTGCAGGTTTTACGCTGCAGAAGTTCTCCTTGCTTTGGAGTACTTGCACATGCTGGGAATCATTTACAGAGATCTTAAACCAGAGAATGTTTTGGTGCGGGATGATGGGCACATAATGCTTTCAGATTTTGATCTCTCTCTAAGATGTGCTGTCTGCCCAACTCTGGTGAAATCTTCAAAACCAAGTTCAGAGTCAAAGGATTCATCATATTGTGTGCAACCCGCTTGCATAAAACCAACCTGTGTAATGCAGCCAGATTGCATCCAACCTGCATGCTTTGGACCCCGCTCTATATCTAGGAGTGGAAAGCCAAAGAAGAATAAGAAGAGCCAGGCAAAGAATGAGATGAATCATCAAGCGAGGCGTCTTCCTGAGCTCATAGCTGAACCCACGGGTGCTCGATCCATGTCCTTTGTAGGGACGCATGAATACTTGGCACCTGAAATAATAAAGGGTGAAGGGCACGGAAGTGCTGTAGATTGGTGGACGTTTGGGATATTTCTCTACGAGCTTTTGTTTGGTAAAACTCCATTCAAGGGGGCAGGAAACAGGGCTACTCTGTTTAACGTGATAGGGCAGCAGTTAAGGTTTCCGGAGTCACCTGCAGTGAGCTTTGCTGCTAGGGACTTGATGAGAGGGTTACTTGTGAAAGAACCACAGCATCGGCTTGCTTATAGGCGTGGAGCCACTGAAATCAAACAGCATCCATTTTTTCAGAGTGTGAACTGGGCACTCATTCGTTGTGCAAAACCTCCAGAGGTTCCAATACAAGGCACGATGGACATTCTGATGCCACCAAATGTCCCAAAAGATGCTTCAGCTAATTATTTACAGATGGATTTTTTCTGAGAAGAACATGCTTTTCCTTTTCCTTTTTTACATGACTACTGACATTTCTGTTAGGACAGCAATACAGAAATGCTGTCTCTAATGAAAACAAAGCCGTTTTCTTATAATGCCTATTTCCAGTACTTACTTCTAAATAACATAAACCACCCAAAGTTCCCATTGGACATAAAAAGAAAAAAAGGGCAACTTTTAAATTGGTTGCTGAAAACACAACAACAGAAAGAAGAAGAAAGTTGTGGCCTGTCATCGGGGTTGTTAACGTTGATAGAAATTTTGAGCGTTTTGAGTTTGTAATGCTCTAAAGCTGATGAGCATGATGAGTAACATGAGTTGTTGTCGCGGTTTAACTCATTCCATGGTTGTCACTGGCGATGTAGACAGTGTCTGGCGCGACGACGAATCATGGCGTCACACGCCATGAGATGCTCTGATGACTGCGTGTCATGGTGATGGAGACTTCATCATTTAGCAGGAGACGTTGGATGCTCGTTCATGGTGGAGGAATTGAGCCAAGTTTACCGTGGGTTGACGTTCAGCGAACTATGAATCTACTGTACCGTGTAGCTACTGGTTCTCTAAGGGACAAATTAAAATTAATTAGGATAAATCCTCGCTCTCACTCATTTCTTCTCATCTACAAAATCCTCGCTTGCTCATACTTTCACAAACCCTAACTACCCGTACATCAACCGACTGGCAATCCTTGCTTCGGCTTCCGATGGATGTGTTTTTTTTACTAGTAGATCACATTAACACTTTTTAACTCCTAGGATGAAGGTTATATTTTGAGCTTTAGGCTGAGTTTACTGTTTCACTGTTCATCCGTGTTAGGATTGTACCTGTTTGATGGATGTGTTTTATATCTGGATTGTGGAAAGAAATTGCGCTCTTACCTTTTTCAGGCAGATGTGAATTGTTGATATCTCACAAATTTCTGAAACATGAGAGTATTTCTAGGCATGGGTAATCTGTTTTAACGTGTGATTTGCTTGCGGTCGTGCAACTGAATATCGGTTGCTGATTTTTTCAGATTTCTGAAAGTTAGGGGCTGTTTAGTCCTACGTCTATTTTGTTGATGTTGTTTTCTGTTTTTAATTTATGTTTTTTTATATAAAAAAACCTTTTGATTTAGATTTGTGATATAAAAACTGAAAATAAAAAGTTGTCTAGTTTAAATTTTTAATAAAAAACTGAAAATAAAAACATGTTTGGTTTTATTATTATGTTTTTATTTTTTGTAATTATACTATTATGTGTAATAATTATAATATTATATATTATATTTTTAAATTAATTAATTATTATTATAGCTAAAACTAAATACATGTAAACCAAATATTATTAAAAAATTACACATTCGTGACTACACAGTCTCTTTATCTTCAGTTTTCTGTCATCAATATGCGATAGAAAGAGAACCTTTTTCTTTCTTATGTTTAGTTAAAACTTAACGAAAGATAATGACAACGGCTACATATATATTAAATTCAACTCACAATTATAAGCTACTGTACAAATATTTAATCTTTCAGTTAGTGAAGAGAAGGCTTGTGAAGACAAGAATGTCTCCAAGATAAAGCCTCCATTAAATGCCTCCACATGCCAAACTAAATGACATGAAGACAAGAACAGTAGTCTACTCTATGCTATATTAAAGAGACGTGAAGATGAGAAGAAAATAAGGCTTTGCGTGAAGACAAGAATGTATTTATAAGGATAAAGCCTCCATTAAGGTTGTGTTTGGTTAACAGCTTTTCAGCCATTTTCTAGCTGTTTGACTTAAATTAACTGTTTAACTCATATCAATAAGCTATTTGTTTGTTTGGTAAGAAGTTGGTTGGGTTGTCTGATTCAACCCAACCAGCTATTTTTTCACCAGCTACTTTACTGGAGCGTTTCAAAATAGCTTATTGATTTATGTCTTCATTGTCCCTCTTTACTCTTCTCTGCTCTCAATCTTTTCCATCTTCTTCCTCATTCTTCTGTTTTCCCCTTTGCTATTCCTTTCATTTGGGTCTCCGGCCAAGCTGCCCGAGATTCGCTGGAGGAAATTAAATGGGAGTGGCCTACAGAGCTATGGTTCAACAGGCTATTCAGGGATCCCCAGCCATTTACACCAAAGAGATGGAGCGACTCTCTGCTAAGGAATCTCTGTTTCTCGTTGTTAAGTCTCTTAATCTTTTACTATTTCTTTGAGTATCTAGTTCATTTTGTTTTTGTGAAAAGGAAAATTTTGCCTTTTGTGTCTCATTGCTCATTTGTATTGTCTTGTTAATGCAGTGGCTAATTTAATTGAGTTTTTTTTTCTTACTGCTGAAATGCAATCGTTGATTAATCAAAGTTACAACATTTGCATTGCTAATCAGAGTTCTTGTTGGAAGTTCTGTACTGATATCTAGCTATTGATTTAGTTCAAAGATGTTGGGGGTTTTGAAGCTTTAGTTACTGGACGTATCACAGACGTGCAACGGATTGATGTCAATCAAAGGATAGTTGGTCTTGAGCGTCTCAATCCTACTCCTC
>JANZXV010000211.1:28953482-28964099 GCA_027576455.1 Erythroxylum roigii | reverse complement strand
ACAGGCTCGGGAAAACCAGAATGCAAGTCTATGTCATGTCCGTTTAACGGACACTCCTGTCCGTTTAACGGACATGGGTAAAAAGGTTAATATTCTCGAAGTTATCAAGAACAGTCAGAGTTTAAGCCTCAGTTAGGGTATGCTCACCACCAAAGTGAGTTAGTGGTCAGTGTCAGGCATCAGTTCAGTGAGTAAGTCAGCTTCAGCGGTTCCGGGAGTGACCATCAGTCAGGGCTCACTACCCGGGCCAGTCGGGCCTCGGGTTTGGGGTCCGACAATTTAATATAGGGACTAACAAGTTTCTTGGCTTCATGTTTACCTATATAGGAATAAAGGTTAATCTCTAAAAAATATAGGCTATCTTACACATGAAAGCTCCTAAAAAATTAAAAGAGGTATAAAGTTTAATAGGTAAGGTAGCATGTTTATTAAGGTTCCTCTCAAGATCCATCGATTACTTTTTAGCCAACAAACTAATTTGTAAGTTCACAAAGTTCAATGTAGGAAGTAGTACTCTAAAGTATGAAATCCATAAGGTGGCTATTTCACTAAATTATTAATCCTAGTTTAACAACAAAACTAAAGAAAACCAAATTTGTTAGAAGATAACTAAATACCAAACTAACGAAAACAATGTGATTTTAGGGTTCACTTATAGAAAATTGTAATTAAGTTTGATTATCTAGGTTGAAATAACAATTAACCTAATATATATATGCTCTCTCAGGAGGCATACATGTATATGTAATTAGACAACTATCACCACTCAACATGTAATTTAACCTAATCAAATTTATTAAGCATATTTGATATATTTGGTTATTAGAATATTTTAGAATAATGTCATTCTTTAATGCTAAAGTGTTTATTCTCTTAGTGCGCAAATTTTACTTCATCTCTCACTCTTTCATAAAATCACTATGATTGAATATATGGTGGCTAGGGATAATCTCAATAACTAAAGATAATGAAAATAAAACATAAAAATAATTATCATTAAGAGGAAAGACAAGAAAGAAAGATTAATGGGAAATTGTTAATGGCTCCTTTAATCTTGCTATAAATCTTTCTTTAATGTGAAGAAAGACTAAACCTATGAAAATAAATCAAGGTGGTTTTGAAATATGTTCTAATAGTCTTCCAAGTTAAACCTAATATAGATATTTATAATTAGGATTATAAAAGTGGAGTCCTAGACCACTTGAACTTAAGAATAAAAAAATGTACTTATAATCTATGCACAAGAATAGGTGTTAGACCAACTTTAACATCAACACCAACTTTGTTTTAAAGCTTTTAGCAATTCCGAGTCTATATGTAAATGACACCAAACAGTAAGATATAATTGGCTTCACTTTTGTTTTATAACTTCCAACATAGAACCATAACGAGTTTAATGTTGGTTTAGGATCAACTTTAGCGCTAGTCTTGTTTTGTTTTTCAACTTCTTAGAACTTTACGAAAGAAAAAGTTTGTCTCTATTCACGTCTAGTACCTGTTATCCCGTGTTCCACTAATTTCATTTTTTTAACATTTTTAAAATAGGGTTGACTTACAATGTCTTTTGTAAAGATTTTTTTTTCATATTTTTTTCTTCCAAATGATTCCAATTTCTCTTCAATTAGATAGTGTTATCTCTCAAAATCATCAGCTACAAGATAATGACTAAACATAGGAAAACATAATAAAATATATATTAAACTTATTATAAAAGTACCAAATATTAAGTAATTCAACCCCAAAAAATAACATGTAAAATATAGATGAATCAATTTCTCACATTTAACTTATTAATTGTCCTCAAGTATCAAATGAAAAATAAACTCTAACTACTAACCTAGACTCAACTAAATAAAACAAAATAATTCCACTTTTGTAGGTGTATAATGACATTTAACATATTTCATAAGCCTTTCAACCCCTAGATGCCATTGATGGATGAGTTATAATCCCTTGAGATTTTAACTAAATGCTACCCACACACATTGATCTATACTCGTTAGCTTTATAGTTAAGAACGCAAAATACACAAATTTAAGTTTCAATTAAAATGAAAAAATTTAAACACATAATATTTCATAAATAAGTCACTATAACAATAAGAGAAAGTAAACATCATTTCACATCCTTTATCAAGCTTAAATAGTATGAATTTGACACATCCTCATAAGGCATCACTTATTCGTACAAGTGTTTGAAATTTGATAAAGTGCCCTCATCAAATAATATAATGTGGTTAAAGGTTAGATAGGCTAACAAAGAGAAGGAAATAGGGACACAAAAATGTCCATAATTAGTAGAGCAATAACAAATAAACAAAAAGAAACAAATAGATTAATTATCACTCTGCTAACTCATTATATTCTTATAATGTCCTTGTATTCTTGTAATCACTTATTTTCCTTTAATTTTTAAAGCATAAGAATCGATGCAATTGATTTTTAACACTTTGTTTTCTCTTTTAATTTTTAATAATTTTTTATTCTTAACATTTTAAAATTGGCATGAGATCATCCTTTTACATTGCCTTTTTCGATACACTTTACAAATTTCCTCACACTTTTTTTCCAAGGTATCTATATAAGAAAGAAAAGAAATATGGCAAGAATTCCCAATTCCTTAAGGGATCACTCAAATCAAATCAAAGCATAATCATATAAAAAAAATGGTTTCCTGGCATTTAAAAAGTCACAACTTGCATAACATTCACATAATTATATTATGTATCTAATTTTTACAACCAATCTTAACCTTAAATTATACATGAACTCATGTTATCAACCTAAAGTTAATAATAAGAACCTATACACACAACGTAAAAAGAAATCTAAAAATAAAAATTGAAAATGTTTACGCAATTAACTCTATACTGCCCCCGTACTTAAAATAATATTGTCATTAATATTATGTATTTAAAGTAATAAAAGATATTACAAAAACTCCTTGGAAACTAGGATAACTGAAATACAAATCCACTGTCGTTAAGTACTTTATCATACTTAAATAACACATAACATTTATGGAAAAAAAATCAATATGCATTTAAAATTTCAAAATTGTTAAAAAAATCCTAAACATGAATGATAGGTCAAGTTCACTGTGCAGTGGTGATGGTGGAAAGTGATGCAAGTAGGCCCATATACAAGGTAGCATAGTGCATCTCTATAACATCTTTATGAACGCTATCAGTAGATGATGCCATCTATTTTATTGTTACACTTTGTGGCCTAGCAATTGTTTTGACCTCTTCTTCATACTCTTCAATATCTTTGTTATTATCATCACATCCTGGCTCTTGCCTTGAGTTATTTTGATGCCCTCTATTAATTCGGTATGGATCAATCCACGTATTATTCTTTAAAGTATAACCAAACAATATCATCTTATCATCATTAACATAATTAACCTCTCCAATCTTTATAACCCTAAAACTGGAGAGGTATACCCTTTACTTCTCTAACTGTTAATTAATATATTAAGAACAAAAAATATTTATTTTATGACCTATTTCAAATCACATTGCTAATGGATTGTGTTATCAAAGATGACAATTAGTTTGTAATGCTTTGTGTTAAGTCAAGAAAAGACTTTACGTGTTAAATGATTTTGATGACAAACAAATAGATTTCAAAGGCTTAGCGAAAAGCAGATGATGTCAAGGCTGAGTAAAAAAAACAGACGGAAGTTTATGCGAAGGAGAAATACAGACGAAGAATGTCGAAAATATCAGTCAGTAGAAGTTACGAAGCGCAACTGCCTAAACCGTTTCTTTAAAGAATCAAGAAACAGTTATTCAAGAAGCAGTTGAAGACTCAACTATAAATAGAGAGTCGAAGTCGAAGAAAATGACTACTGAGCAACTGAAAGACTGAACTACTGAAAAGCTGAGAAATCTACGCATACACGAGAGATACATTCTCATATACTGAAAAACTCGAGAGAGAGTTCTGTGGAAAAACTGTTAGAGCATTATTTTGTTGTAAACAAGCTCTAGTTTTCTTTCTATTGTGAAAGTGATACAGATAGCCTGAGGAGGCTAAGTGTAAAAGAGTACCTACTGTATTGAGACCTGAAGAGGCTCGTCGAAAGAATACTTTGTACACGGTTGAAGATAGTGAAAAGCTCAGAAAGTACTCTGAGGACTGGACGTAGCCCACGGTTTGGGGTGAACCAGGATAAAATCGCTGTGTCAAAACTTTCTTAACTTTCATTGTTATTTACTTGTGCTTTTGATTTTCTAGTTACAAAAGTTATAGTAATTCTGATTAAACAAGTGTTGTTTATAAGGAAGGGTAAAAACGAAAAAGGGTACACAATTCAACCCCCCCTTCTTGTGTGTTGATTAACGTTGTACTAACTTGTGATTAACTTCAAAAAACCGCGCCAGTCGACTCAACTCCACCACGAATGCCTTATCCCGATGCTATAACGATGGCTCTTCTTTGCTTGCTATCATTTCCCCTCGAAGTGCCTTACCTGACTCCATCAAGGATGAGCTGCTGAATTCAACGGCCCTTCAAACCTTGTGTAAACAGGTTGAGAATGCTGAAACTACTTCAGATTGGCAATTTTGTGATGGATTTCTTTTGTTCAAATGCTGAATTTATCTTCTCCCTAACTCTCCCTTGATTGCAACTATTCTGTCTAGCTACCATGATAGTGCCCATGAGGGCATTCACAAAACGCTCCATTGGATTCGTGGAGATTTTTATTAGAAGGGCATGAAGACTACCATAGCTTCTTATGTTGTTGGTTGTCTAGTGTGTCAACGTAACAAGTGTGAACATTTGAGTCCAACGGTTTTTTTCCAGCCTTTGCAGCTACCTACTCAGGTTTGGGCTGATGTTTTCATGGATTTTATAGATGGATTACCCAAGTCTTGGGAAAAAACTGTTCTGCTGGTTGTGGTTGATAGGTTCTCCAAATATGCTCATTTTCTTCCGTTGGCTCATCCGTATACTACTGCTCGTGCTGCACACATTTTCTTTGAGCATATTGTTCGGCTGCATGGCATGCCCGATACTATCACTTGTGACCGTGATGTGGTTTTCACTAGCCATTTTTGGAAGGAACTCTTCCGCCTTCATGGAACTAAACTGCAATTTTCTTCGGCTTGGGGGGGGGGGGGTGGTCAACCGAACAATTAAAATGTACCTTTGGTGTTTTGTGGGTGATTCTCCTCACAGATGGGTTGATTGGATTCCTTGGGCAGAATATCGTTACAATACTTCCTTCCATTCAGCATTACAAACCACACCATTCCAAGTTGTGTACGATCGCGCCCCACCTCGGCTACTGTCTTATACCCCCAGCTCCACAAGGGTTGATGTTGTTGACACTACTCTTCTAGATAGAGATAAAGCACTGGGTGACATTTGCAACCGTCTCATCCTAGCCTAAAGTCGTATGAAGGAGTATTATGACAAGGGCCATCGTGATGTTGAATTTGCTGTTGGTGACCTTGTTTGGCTTTGCCTACATCCTTATAGGCAACATTCCATTCGGCTACAAATTCACAGCAAGCCCTCCCCTCTGTATTATGGTCCCTTTTCCATTTTAAGGAGGCTTGGCCAAGTTGCATATGAGCTTGACTTACCAAACGACAGTCGCATCTATAATGTCTTCCACGTCTCCCTGTTAAAAGCCTTCCATGGAACTCAAATTCCACTTACTGCCGCTCATCCTCCACTAGATGATGGTAAGCTTATTCCTCTGCCAGCTGCCATTCTGCGTGCTCGACATAACCGTGGACAGAGGGAACTTTTGGTCCATTGGGAGGAACTGCTTGAATCTGACGCCACTTGGGAGCCTCTGAACCAATTCCTCTAGGTGTATCCGTCCTTCGAGCTTAAGGACAAGCTTTTTCAGTGGGAGGGGGGTAATGTTGTGGACGCATTTGTGGGCTAAGCGTACGTAAAGAAGAAGCGTTAATTTCGGTTCCTTATTTTCATTCTAGTTAGTCAAGTTGTTATTTCTGTTTGAGTCAGTTTGTTATTTTTATCTTTGTTGTATTTCCCTTTTAAAGAGAAACTTCCTCAATAGGACTTTTAATGATGTAAGGAGACTAGCCTATTTATATGGCAATCGCAGCAATAAAGAATAGGCAGGAAATTTTAATCAAAACACGAGGTCGGAGTTCTTTCTTTCATTAAATTCCAAGGTTTCAGTTTCCCTTAAACGAGCTAAAGTTACAATCACGATAGGTCGATCTAAGAACCCGAATAAAGGCAAGGAGAAAGGAAAGTTGTTTGAACTTGACTTTACTGTCAATCGCCCTGTGACGCGATCCATAACTCGGAAAGTTAACAGAGTCATGCATAAACCTTTGAAGCTAACAAAAATTTGAGCTTTGGATACGGAATATCCCCTGCTCGGACTACAAGAAGGAAAGTTAAAGGCTTCTGCTAAAAAGGGTCAGAGTCGTAAATTGATCAAGTTCCTATAATGGGATAAGTTTTTCTTAAACAATTAATTGTTCCATAATCCCTTTTTCTTTTTTGAAAGTTCCTTACTCCCCTTGTTATTCAGCTATAAGCCTATAACAGAATTCATTGATTAAGCACCCTATTTAGCAAGAGATAGTCATAATTGTTTTTGTTTAATTATACTGGTAGTTCTCTCAGGGAAAGAGGACGGGAGCTTCTGTGTCAACAATTAATTAGTACAGCGTTATGATTTCATAATATCAACCATACACTGAAGCAAGGGAAGAGTTCCAAAGTCTAGTATCATGCAAAGATAAATGAAAATACGATACAACATAGTCATTCCCAGGGTTCTGAGGAACAACCTTATTTGCTGTCTTCAATCTATATACATGTAAAGATGCACATACTGGTACATAACACAAAAGAAATATGCACTATTCAACACCAAAATGCTCTGTTCTTTACTGCAATTTTTCCACCTTCCTCGAAATTACTTTCCTTGTAGTCTAGTGTCCATTTCTCAAATGTACATTCAGTAAAGTCATAGTAGCTACCATGAATAGAAAGTTCCCCACCCTTTACTTTTTCTTCTATCCATGGATAACTTAGTAGGTTTACCAAGGAACAGTTTACAGATTCCTGCAGAAACAATAAAGGAACAAAATAATTCCACTCAGCTACTTTCAACTGAAAGATGAAAGCACATTGCCATATTTTTCTAGGTTAGCAAGTCAACAATACACTTCTTCAGCCACCAGCTTACTGTCAACTACGTTTAGAAGCCAAATATTCGGATTTAAGGAGGAAATGGAATGCAGCAAGATAGTGCCTTTGTTAGGTGATGGATGGAACCCCTCTTTAAAGGAGTTCACCCTGCCAATTAATGACCCATCACTGGCATTGACTAGAGCTATTCGGATCTTTTACTACAGAAGACAGGCAGAAAAGTCAATGTAACCACAATTAGCAGTGTTACATTGTGGAGTGAGCAAAACATTTCTTAGTCATATCATTGCTCTGCATTCCCTTTGCATATGAAAAACTCTGAACCAAAAAAATGAAAAGAGGAAAAAAAAATTCCCAATATGCACTCTCAAACCTATAAACCATCAAGCTAAAAAAGAATCCATAAACGGTGGCTCATACTGATTAAATGAACGTAATCCTAGGAAACCATGGTTATATAGATTAGGATAACAACGTAAAGTTGGCCTATACTTGTTAGCATAAGGAAAAATATGCAACTTTGAAAATGTCAACTCCCAAAACAAACATATAAAGGAATCACCTTCTCACAGTGGCTGCACTGCCGATCAAAGCTTAGACTGGTTGTAGCAGCTTTCGTTCTCACTCTTGCATTCATCCCAATCGCAACCCAACTACCAATGAAGCTACTGAAAACAATAATGAAAATGGCATTGAAAACCAAATCTGTCAGCAACTTTCATGAGAATAATGGCAATATATCATTACAAAACTAGAAATGAAAATATCTGAATCACCTTGTTTCTACATCATCATGCATACTCATTAGTGCACGAATGCCTCCGCACTTGCTGTGGCCAATGACTAAAATGTTTTTGACCTGCATGAAAATCATTATAGTTCCTCCAAGAAAATTGTATGCTTTAGTATTCATTCCCACGGTTCAGTATTTATAACCAAAATGATGGCAAGGTAAGTAGATATATTCAATGATAGTGTTTTAATATTCAAGACTACAATTACAAATTCATCTAAGCATTTCCATAATTTTATTCTAAGCATGAATTTTTATAAGATTAAGAGTTCATGCAGCCATCATCATCATCAGTCACACCGTCTTTTCCATTATTATCAGGAAATAGTCGATAGATATGGTAGTTCTAGATCAAAAAAAAAAAAAGAAGAGATGAATAACTTACTTTAAGAGAATTTACAGCAAATTCTAGAGCAGCATTTGTTTCTGATGGTCCACTCTGCACATAAAATTGTAAAAGTAACTTTACTTTTAAATTATTGTCGTCCAAGTATTCACTCCAAAGCATCAATACTTGATATGAAGCAGAAATAAAGGCAAGGATGCTTCAGATTCAAAAAATCATATACCTCATATGGAGGCACCATATTTGCAACATTGCGGACTACAAAAGCTTCTCCTGGTTGGAATCCCAGAATGCTTGAAGGGCAAACTCTGGAGTCAGCACAGGCGACCACCATAAACTGAGATTGATATTGTTAGACAATGTTGAAAATCACTTCTCCACACATCTGAATTATTATCTATTGAATTGCTGTTAAAATTCAAGAAGACTCCAAAGGAGTGTAGACACAAAAGAATAATAAACACAAACAAGGGAAAACATCATCACCTCTGGTGCTTGAGCATTGGCAAGATTGTCAAAGTGCTCCAAGTTTTGCCTGTTTGAAATTTATCAGATAGAGGATTTGATAAATATCTAAGCCACATAGCAGCAGAGCTTTCATTCCTTACATATAAACATGCTTTTTGAAATTAAGAAAACGTTGCTTTATCTCATCAAATAAATCAGAACCACCCTCCGTTGCTGTAGCAGTTTCCAATTTCTCATTGTTGAGTTCCTTGGACAGTTTTGAAGGCTCCACAGAAGCTTGAAGTTTTAAGTTTCTCCTGACAAGAAATTAGCAAAAATAGACATCATTTTCGTTACAAAATAGGTAATATACATCGACATGAAGCATGTTTATCTTCTAGGCTCGATCTGGAAGGATTCAGTGTTGTCATTTTCCTAAAGATTTTCCCAGTCCAAGTAGAATAAGAAAGCCATTAGACAATGTTGTTTTCAGCACTCCCTTAAATATATATCATGCCTAAGAGTAGTTTTGAATCTACAAAGAAGAAAATCCTTAATGTCAAAAAAAACAAAAAAAAAAGAAGAAAATCCTTCTTTTTTGGTCTTACCAAGTTGTAAACCAAGCTTACCATGGGCATTAAATGTAGATCGTAGTAAACTTGTGCTTACCATGGGCATTAAATGTAGATCATAACAGCATCAATCAATAAGTGAAATTGTAATTGAAAATTTTTCTGCACGAATTAAATGCACTTTTACACTTCAAATATCTAGAAACAGAAGCCTAAACAACAGCTCGTGTGGACACAAATCGGGAAGATCTTGATTTGAGCACAATCATACACATGGCAAGTTGGCGACCGCTTCAAGGGGTAAGAATCATTGAGGACATTAAGTTGAAATTACCCCCCCAAAAGGGAAACACTGGACCAAGAAAAACCTCTATAACGACTATATCTAAACCAAATTAAGAATCAGAAGGGGGTAATTAAATAAGATTAACCAAATTCGCAAGATTCCCATCTTAAGAAAGCATCATAGCACGAATTATTTTGACAACAAAACAGAGGATTATGAGCAACATGGGAAGGATAAAGAAGAGATATTTACTTGGAAGGTGATCGAAATCTTAAATGGGTCTCGTTAATTTCTCCTGAAACCGCCTTGGAACAGACGATCTGCGTCATATGAAAGCGAAAAAGACATCAGAAGCAAAATGACACAAAAATGCAGGGTGGAGACAGTCAGATAGAGACGGAGAGAGTAACAGAGATTACATTTCGGGTCCTAAAGACAGAAGGTCTAGAAAGATCGGGGGATGAGGTGGACGGTACATAGAAAGAAGGATCCTTGAAACCATAGAGATTTGTTGGGGAAAGACTTGCCATGAGAGAAAGGAGAGAACTCAGAAAGATAAAATTCTGTTATTTGGAATGTCAAATATAGGAAAGAAGTGGACAGGCATGTCCTGTAAGAACAAAGGGTGTTTAATACAAAAGGTCCGGTGGATCTGTTTGCCTCCAACATTGACGGAGGAAACAATGTGAACGACAAGTTTCGATCTTGCTGAGTAGACAACTTGACATGCCATGCGAGCGGAGAAAATTAAAAAAAAAATACAAGAAATGAGAAACGGAGGGAATGACCAGAGAATTCAAAAAGGAAATAAAACCATCATATAATGGTCACTCGGAGAGTTAAGAATTTAAGATACGAGAACTCAAATAAAATATAAATTTCACAAAAATTTTCACATCAAAATTAAATAAAAAATAAAGTTTTATTAAGAATATAAAATAGCTAAAATTACAATGATCCTCGCCTACTTTTCATATATTGAAATCTTTTCATAACAAGATCATTGTCAATATTTGCAA
>JANZXV010000211.1:28934057-28949864 GCA_027576455.1 Erythroxylum roigii | reverse complement strand
AAACCCAACTAACATATCTAACACATTTAATTCATCTAACACATTAAATTCCATTAACTCATGCTAACTAACTCATTAAATCCCTTTTTAATTTCATGCTATCTAACTCATTTAATGTCATATGCTAATTTAATGCTAACTTACTTAATGCTAGCACTATTCACTCAATTAATCTAATTATGCTTAATTAATCATAAAAAAAATTCGGGGCTAACATTTAATGATACTTTTTGGAAACCATATATGTGCATATCAATATATATTATAAAGTATCTAGAATGAAGATGAATAATTAGACTCTCCTAACTAGGGAGAAACTTCTGTTGCACCAGCTAGCTATGCTTCTCTTTATCCTCTTAATGAGAGGATTGAAATCAATGTAGTACAACCTCTTAGATGAAACAAGCACACCAAGGTAAAGATTAGGAGTTCTAGAAAGCTTTAGTCATGTAATGCACCCTAAACAACAAGCATAACTAAATGCACTAGAAAATATAAAGAGCTGGATTTTTTTATTAATGCTTAATCTAAATAAGAACTTAAAGAAATTCAATATTTTCATTAAAATGCTCCATAAATCATGATCAACCTTATAGAATAAGATGAGATCTTATTCAAAGGATAAACTTGATATATCTTTAAGGAGTTGCATTTTAAGTAGAATTTAAAATTTTTATTTAGACCAATATCATTCTTAATTAACTTGATCAGAACTTCCATACATAATATGAATACTTAAAGGGACCCACATTAATCCCTTTACTCCTTGAAGGAATTTAGTAGGCATACAATTGATCAAGATTCTTTAAAAGACTATTGTAATACATTAGCCTATCCATTTAACATACTTTAAAGGGAACCTAAAAGTATACAAAGTGTTTAGCATATATCCCTAATCTAATAAGTTATATGCCTTTTGGAAGTCAATATTAATGACTTAATTTTTACTATAAGCTTTCGTATTATAGTTTTCAAGGAGTTCTTAAACCAACCATATGATATCTCCAATCAACTTTCCTTTTTATAAAAGCTTCCTGTGAATCATCAACTAGAAGAGTAATGTCTTTCTTTAACATGTTAGCTAACATATTAGATATGATTTTACAAATAATGTTACAAAAAGAAATTGGTCTAAATTCGCTTATTAAACTAAGGGATTGAACCTAATTTACCTGGCCTGTAAAGGTCTTGTTTAGTTCTTTTAATAATTTTCTACTGTTAAAAAGCTTAAGCACCTTTTTAATGACATTACTCTTTGTATGATTCCATGATTTGTGAAAGAAATGAGCATTTAAATCATCTGGTCCTAGTGCTTTATTTGGATTCATAATAAAGAGAGCTTCTTTAAACGTCCACTGAAGTAAAAGGTCTGGTTAATGTGTATTAGCTTCCTAAAAAGATAATGTGGATTCATTCACAAACTTCAATACATGAAATGTAGCAAAAATATGTTCTTCATCATTAATATGTTTGCTCGCGGTAATTGTGGCCTCTCAGGAGAATCGATGACTGCATCTTTAATGCACTTACTAGTACGAGTATATCCGAAAATTCTTAATTGGCTAGTTACAAATAGCCCCACCCAGACTATGGAACAAATGATTATACCGAACTTACCTACACTGAAGCATTGACAGTGATTCTCAAATATCACAGAACAAAATGTGATATGTTGAGATAGAATGCAATAGAAAGAAAGACACAGGGAACGAGTTACTACTCTTAACGGTCAAAGTGAACCCTTTCATTTTGAATTCTTGAATAATGTGGATTCATTCACAAACTTCAATAAATGAGGAAGTTTAATTGGAGGATCCTCATGACTTCAAGAAAAAGGAATAAACTTCCTGGTGCATCTCACCATCTGTGGTTAGCTAAATCCCTTCTTGATTTAGTAGAGATGTAATTTGATTGGAGTTCCTCTTTGATAGTATAAACTTGTGCAAAAATACTAGTATTTTTATCTCCTTGTTTCAGCCATAAAACCCTCAACCTCAATTTAATAAAGGATAGGTTTACCTCATCTACATGAGTATATATTTAAAGAGCTTCTTTTTTAGCATTGATTAGGTATTGGTCATTCAGAGTTTTATAAAGTGAGCTGTGAATTTCCTCTAATCTTCCTCCTACTTCCTTTATAACTAATTAAGTATTTAAGAATCTAGCACTATTTAAGAGGTTGAGTTCTTTTTCAATCAACTCTAACTTACCTATACACATATATTGTTTGTGTCATTATTCATTTAACCTTATCGCTTTTTTAATGGCTAGTTCAAAACCATCAACCTTAGTAAGGAAGTTAATAAATTTGAAGGGTTATTCCTTTTCTTAAAGAGAAATATATTTTAAATCAATATAGGAGAGTGATTAGACAGAAGGGGATTAGTAAAGCAAGCCTTACTATTGGAGAATTCGTTTAACCATTTTTCATTCACCATAACCCTATCTAGTTTCTTTTTAAAGATCCATTCACCTTGTTGTTTGTTATTCTAAGTATAGAACATTTCTTCCATTCTCAAGTTAGTTACTTATATGTTGCTAACACAATTCCTTAAATCATCTATAAAGCTTCCCAGGCCACTTCAACCTCTACTAGATGCACAATGGAATTAAAATCTCTAGTTGTCATCTAGGGGTCTTGCATGGAGAATCCTAATTATCATAACTGATTCCAAAAAGTAATCTTTAGAAAGAGTAAATTAAAAGTATAGACAAATGTTATAATAAATACAACCTTTACAGTTTTCATTCTAACTTGAAGATAGATACACTGATCCTTTACTGAAGATTAAACAACCTCCACTCTATCAAGACCCAAGGCTATAAGTATCCTCCCATTCTGGTGACATTAATGATTAGAGATGTTGCTCAAATGCCTTTTCAAAGAGGCTATTTTTATTTTATTCTACTTCTTGATTATAGTTTTTAAGAAGTTTATAAAAACGATTATTTTCTTTAATAAAATCATAAACCATTCATTATATCTTAAGGCAATCGATTTCCTTGATATTTTAGACAAGTATATCATTTAATATGGAAGGTGAAAACTTTCTTTTTCCTATTAAAGTTTTTTCTAATTACTCTTTGAAAGTTTTCCTTAGTTTTTACATCCTTAGTTTTTACATCATTGCCTTTTGAAGTGCTAAAATTATTAAGAGTACATAATGTAGGTTCAACTAGTAAGGTTCTCTTTTAACTTGTACCTTCCAAATCAATCTCCCTCTTTAGTGCTATGTTTTTAAAGTTTTAAGGGTCGACATTTTTCTCCTTTCTATTATGGTCATCCATAAATTATCTCTACTACTACATGAGCTTAACCTTAAGATCCCTCATTTATTTCTTCCTCCACTTCTCCCCTTGCAGTTCAGGATCTTGATTAAGCTCTTGGTTAACTAATTCATTATAGGCTCTACTTTTGAACTTCTTCCTCATTGGCTTTTAGGCTTGTTTCTGAGTAGCTGGTCTTGGTCTCTATATGTATGTAATTAAAACTTCATCCTTAAAGAGGGTATTGGATTCATCTGAAAGAAAAAGAAATAAACAAAGATGACAATAAAAAAGAAAGTACAAACTATTAAAATAAGAAAATATATCTTTTAGGTCCTAATTCCAATATGATCACCATACTTTATTAGCCCAGACTACTCTCAAAAGAATACTTACGATTAAAAAGATAAACCCTATACTAAGAATACGATAACCTCACTAGTCTAATTGTTGAATCCCATCTAGCCTCTTTAATAAGGCTTATTGCTTCATCCAAACATACATGTTTACTAATAAAGCTAGCAAGATAGCTAATTCCTTTTGTAGTTCAATATTTAAAAGGGACATGATAAACATTTGTCCATATTTATATTTCTTTAAAATGATATTTTGAAGATTGATGTTAGGTTTCCATACTTGAAGAAAAATTGGTTTGTAATTAAGTTACCAAAGAGCACATTCTAAGCTTAAGAAGGGACCTAAACTTGAAAAAGATTATATCCTTGTCATTTATTATAACCTTAGATATCCTATAACTTTTTTATTTATGGTTTGTCTAAGTGTTTAAAAATGGGAAGGATGAATTTTTCTATAAGAAATACCCTACTAAAGTTGATTCCTTCTTAGCAATACCTTCATTTAGGATCTCCATGTTAGGTGCAACATCAACTCTACCATCCTTAAACGAACTAGGATAGTCATGTAGCTCAAATCAAGGAATCGAGTCTTTTAAAACCTACTTACAGGTTTTCCTAGTGAGGAAGGACTCCTAGAAGCCTGAGCTAGTAGCTTAAGATGCAATAGGAAAGGCTTGAGAGGGAATAAAAGCATTGGAAAGTGTATCAAAAGACATGTTTCTAGTTTCTAAAACAGGGAAATTTTTTAAGATTCAGGTTGAAAATACATTTTGACAATACTATAAATGGTAAAAGCCAAAACTAGAATGGAATACAAATAGAAAGAGGATGAGAAGCAAGAGGTAGAAGGATACCAAAAACCAAACAAGAACTAGAGGGAGCCAAAGAAGAGCAAGACTAGGGATAAAACAATGAAGTTGAGGGACCAAAGAATAAGATTAAGATGAAAGATGTATCCAATGAAAGAAGAGCAAGAAAGAGAGAAAAGCTTTATGAAAATAAGAACTTAAAAGAAGCAAAAAGGTTTGGAAATATGAAGGATAAGAAGGAAAGGTGCATCTTAAAGGAGGAGCAACACAAGACAAAATATATAGATATAGCTCTATGAGAGAAGTTAACCAAAAAATGCCAGAACAACCATAAACATGCAAGCCATGTAATTGGTTTAGAGAGAAACATTTGTCCCTATATAAAGCTTTTAACAACATTCATCTTCATTTACATAAAATTCACCATTCTAAAACTTCAAATCTTTATTCATCACTTTGTTTAAATGTGTTTTTAATTAAACTTAATATGTTATATTTGTTGGTATTTATTGTTATTTTCATTTTTATAGAATTTGAAATAAGTAGTCAATATTAACAATTGTTTGAAAATATGAAGGATAAGAAGGAAAGGTGCATCTTAAAGGAGGAGCAACACATGACAAAATATATAGATATAGCTCTATGAGAGAAGTTAACCAGAAATGCCAAAACAACCATAAAAATGCAAGCCATGTAATTGGTTTAGAGAGAAACATTTGTCCCTGTATAAAGCTTTTAACAACATTCATCATCTCCATTAACATAATATTTTTCACCATTTCTAAAACTTCAAATCTTTATGCATGACTTTGTTTAAATGTGTTTTTAATTAAACTTAATGTGTTATATTTGTTGGTATTTATTATTATTATTTTCATTTTTTATAGAATTTGAAATAAGTAGTCAATATTAACAATTCTTTCAAAGAATATAATAGCAAACATGTGATAAATTTTAGTTTGGCAATTATTTTAGCAACCAAGTTCTCTATAAGTTAATTCAAATTTGTTAGTTATTCTAATTTTATGTAATTAGTTGTTATACAATTAATATCTCTTTTAAGTAATAATTTAACATTTTATTTATAATGATAATTTAGTAAAAGTTGTCTTTGTGATTAAAATTTTATGAAGTTGTCTTTGTGCTTAAAATTCCAATGAAATTGAATAAAAATATCGTTCTCTTATCTTAATTATTTTTGTTTCTAGTCATATAATTTAGCGAAGACAATTGTTTATATATTTTTCAAGAAAAGAAAAGTTAGCAAAGACATATTACATATATTTGTTTTAAATACAAGATAATGTATTACTTATTTGCAGTTTAAAATATTCGGGTAAAATATACAGTTATTGCAATTCCACATCCAAATAAAAATTTTTACCATTTATTATTTACATGTTTTAATTGTCATGAGTTATTAATTTAAAAATTTTAAAAGAAATTTCATTTATATTTTGAGTTAAAATATCATTATCTACGTAGAAAATTTTACATACATATATATATATATATGTTATTTCAAGACGCTCAAGTTTAAGAACTAGTAGCATTTGATTTTTAAGTTATTGCAAATACTAAATGGTCACTTAAAATAAACAAACAATAGAAAAAAGTCGTGGTACAGAACGGTTGGTAGAAATAAACAACACAATCTGTGAAAGTCCAATTAGGTTGCGCCAACTACAAGATTTAAGTACTTATTTCTGCCCATAGTCTTGAAAAGTTGATTTAACGATTAAAAGTGCCAGTTGCTTCATTTGGCTGCAATTGATAGGAACTGCGCACCATCATGTGAACTTCCTAGCTCCAGGCCAATAACTGTTAAAATAGAAAGGAAAGAAATCAGAGCAATTCCTACGTAAGAACGTATTTTCTATAGTCAGTATCAACGACAATTATTAAATTTCTCTCCATTATCAAACCTTATACAGGTCTTGTCATCATTAATGAGAAGTTGGAACCACCAATGCATGCACAAGCTCTCCTACCAATCAGCCCCTGGAAAGCTTTAACTGTCCATGTTATCCAATTTCTCGCCTCTCTATAAAAGCTCCACATAAGTTGATTAAAGTATATCGTTGCAATTCTCATTATTGTCCTTCTCCATTTCCATACACACAATGGCCTGTTTCCGCTTCAAATCTTTAATCATTTTACCAATCTTGCTGATAACATTGTCATGGTGGGCGATGATCATGAACTGCCAAGCAATTCGCATGGAGGCACAGACAAGACAACTTCTGCAGGTGGTACAGCCTGGATTTTCCACTATTGCTGACTTGCCAGAGCATTCTGTACCATTGTCGCCTAAGTTTGAGATATCAACATACCCTGGGATCCCAACTCTTCCACAACCTCAACTTCCAGACTTATCGATTCCAAGAATCCCCCAGTTTGCTGATCTCCCATCAATTCCCTACCTGCCGCAGAAGCTCACGTCCCCGTTTATTCCTCCTTACACCTATCCTGCTCATCATGAGTCAACTACTAGTCCCTGAAAAACTCTTTGGAGTTTGCATATACTATTCCGGCGAACCTAACCAATCTAGTTATTTCACGTCGCCTGGTCTTTATACTTATATAATTTAAATAATGGTTAGAACATTGAAATGCTTCAACTTGTTTAGTAGTTCCTCCTGTGAAGGCTACTGTTGTGGCTAGAACTACATATATAGATAGGTCTTATCCTGTCGAACATTGTATATTTTACCTTGTTTTCCTCCTCCTATATATGTTGAGCTTTCTTCATCGTTGTACAGGCTTTATGGATATAGTTTGTTTTATCCATGGTGAAAATATCAAATGCTTGAATCTCAAGTACTTTAAGGTACTATAAAGAATTACGGGTCAATACTATATCATATTATCAAATTTATCATAAAATTTTACTAAAATACCATAATTAACAATAAATATGGTCAATACGAATAATTTTCCATAAAATTTCATATTGTATATATTTAACAATAATTATGGTCAATGCTAATAATAATAATTGTTTTATTTAAACATTAAGCTGATTTGTTTTGTCACCCTTTTCCTTCTGTTCACCAGTTTGCTTCTCCGTCCTACTAGAAAAGGTCACTCAGGATGATTAAGCTAATTAGTAGAGAAATTTACTGAAGGCCAGTTCGAGACATTACTTGAATATGCTTTCAAAGCCTGAAAAAGATAATTAGATCAAAATTTATCAAATGATTCAGGCTCTGGACCTCTTTCACCGCCTAGTTCCTCCCTCTTATTCCCCTAATAGTTCCTTACCAGATTGTTTGGAATGGTTAGCTAGCCCTACAAAATGTTATACTAATGAGTCAGCCTACAAATTCTTGCGTCCTCCTTTACCGGCCGTCCCTTGGTATAAACTGGTTTGGTCCAAATACAATAAACCTCGGTGCTCTTTTACTTTATGGCTTGCTTTCCTGCAGAAGCTTCCCACCCGTGATAAGCTTACTTACCTCAACATTCCAAACCATTGTTCTCTGTGTCTTTCAGCTAATGAATCCTTGGACCACTTATTTTTTGCCAGCCCTTTCTCCAAAACTATCTTGGACCATGGCCTTTCCCATTTTAATTTGCCCAACTTCCATCTCCCTACCCTTTCTACTATTCTTTCCTGGTTCTTATCTGTTTCCAGCTCCAGAGTTTCTGTTACCTATCTCTTCCCTCTTCTGCTCTTTACAACGGTTTATCACCTATGGGCTGAACGTAATGCTAGATCCTTTAAAAATGAAGCCTTGTTTGAGGAGCGTGTGCTCTCAGAAGTGATCTCTCACGTTAGGGAACTTCTCAGCCTAAACACTGAGAGGAGGTAATTTTTTTCTTTTCTTTTTTCATTGCCTGGTTCTGCTAAGTATTTTTAGGTTACTGCTTTGAGGATTCTTCGGACTGTTCTTACTTGCCTTCCCTTCCCTTGGAGGTCGGGTCCCTATTATCAGAGGATGCAGCAATGAGTCACAACAATTTTTTCCATCCAGTTTCCGCGCTCGCTTCCCCTTATTCACGTTCGAGTGCAGGTGGCTTTCAAACGACTTTCCTCTCCTTCCTTTCTAGGGAGGTTTTTTCTGTCCTCTTTGGTATGAGTTTGTTTTAGCTTATTTGAGATGTACCTTGATAAATCTTTGGTTAGGAGTGTGGCTAGCAGCTTGTTGACTATTCTTTTTTTGTTTTCTTGGCTCCTGGGTTGTCCTAATTTTGTACATTTATTTGGTTTTATTTATTAATTCTTTACTGATTTACCAAAAAAAAATAATTTGAGGCTAAAATTTAAGTTTTGCCAAAGGGCTAGCCCAATTTTTTCTTTTTCTTTTTACTACTTCAGACATCCAATTCTTGGATTCTTTTGGATTTTCAAAATAAAATTTTAGATACTTTGCTTGAAATTTAGATTAGAGGTCTATTATGTTAATTAACAAATATAAAGAGTTCACTGTTTCTTTCTTATGTACAATTTGCCATCGTTTTATCTTTACCCTATTAACTCCTTCGATGTTGTTTCTTTTATCATCTTCCTTCTCCTTTCTTTTCTAGCTAAACTCATCTATGAGCTGTAACAATGACTCCTTCAACAACCTTGTCCACAAGGTTGATTTCGACATGACGTTGCTGCAATTAGTACAAAAATTCCCGCGAAGTGTCACTAACATCTTCGGACCATTGAATCAAAACCTGAACAGCTACTTTATTCTGTCGACGTACCATTCGACGATCTAATATGGACAATGGTTGGCGAATCGCTTGAGCAAGATATTTATTGTTAAGAAACATGTCTCATATTCTTTGGTTCAATCAAGTTTTCCGGTAAACCTTGCTCAAGGGGAAAAACGTCATAAATCTTAGAATCAGCTAGTAGCTTTAATTTGTAAGCAAGTACACCAATTCACTGAACAATATGAAAAAGTGCAAATAATAAACGGATATCTTCTGATTATGACGTTGGTAAAGCACCGATGGTAACATATAAGAACAGAGCAAAACAGAGTAAGAAGAGGGTAGGAGAAGAGAGGAGAAGAGAAGAGAGGCAGAAGGATTTGTTAAACCATGCATGCCATTTCGTATGCACGCTATTCCTTTTATATTAGAGTTAGCTACAACAGCTGTAATATGCGGCTGTAATGATACCGAGTCCGTAACAAATTTTGTCTCTTGTGTAACCAACTCTATTCTACGTAATCAACGAACTTGGCTGGCTTAACCGTTGATCGCTGGCTGTGCTTGCGGTTGGAGCTTGGATTCATCTGCTGCGCTGGTGGGGCCGAGGTTGCACTGGGTTGGGCCGTATCAGACGTTGTTGAACAGTCATTTGTTCATGAGATTGCAGTTTCACAAACTCCCACTAATTAATCTCAAATACATGATCCAAACGTTTTTTATCTGCCAATTGCTTCGTACGATTCTGGGCACCTTGAATATGGAATTTGATCTTCAACATTTGATCCACCATTAGTTCCCTTGAGTCACCTGCCAAGTAAGCTGTGTGCAGTGGAGTGGAAGGTGGTATTATACCACCACTTAGCTAACGGTAACCATTTATGCAATTATGTTGGACAACCTCCAGCCATACAACACAGTTACACAAATAAGTTTCTAAAGTTTGGCTGCCCGTTGGTTTGTAGATGATAGGCAGAAGAAAATGCTAAAGAAACTCCTTGAAGGTAAAAGAACTCTTGCTAAAATTTACTAAAGAAAATAGTGTCACGGTCACTAATAATAGTGATTCGCATAACATGCAATTTATAAATGTTTTGCATGTAAATAGAAGCAATTGTTGTCGTAGTGTAAGGATACGACAAGGGCATGAAACTTTGTAAATAGATCCAGAGAAAATAACTGTGTAGCCATCAAACTTAGGAAACCTGAAATAAAATCCAAACTTATATCTGTCCACGCGTGTTCAAATAGGCAAAGGTTGTAGCTGACCGGGTGGAGGAATTGGTTGACATTTATTTTTTTTGACAGATAGTACATTTTCGAACAAGCTCATGTATATGTGCTTGCATCAATTTCTAATAAAAAAGGAATATATTCTTTTGTAAGTTGCCAAGAAACTAGAATGTTGTCCAACCGTAGAATTATAGAACAAAGAATTAATTTGCTATCTTAAAGCCATATCATCGCCCACTACTAATCGATTTTTCCAACATAACAATTCCTTGCTCCAAGTACAAGAAGTATTGATCTTTTGACTTATTTCAAGTTGTTTGATTAGAGCCATAACCTTGGAATCCTTCATCCACTCTGTTTAATTTCATTAAGAATTTCACTTTAATGAAAAATGAATATAATTCAACACTTTCAACTAGAGATAAGCCATCTGCTACTTTGTTCTCAACTCCTTTCTTGTATTTGATCTTGAAATCAAAGCCTAACAATTTGGGCAAACCACGTTTGCTTAAATGGAGTGGTGATTTTTTCTTTAAGCAAGTTCTTTAAACTCCTATGATTCGTTTATATCACAAAACATCCACCTGTCAAGTAATATGACCAGTGATGATTCACTATTATCAAAGCCAGTAGTTCCTTTTTATATTTTGATAGGTGATGGTCCTTGGGTGATAAAATTTTTCTCACGTAAGCTAGTGGACATCTTTCTTCATTAAAACGACTCCTAACCCACTTCCCGAAGCATCAAATTCCAAAAAAAGTATCTTTTCAAAATTTAGTAGAGCAAGAATGGGAGTAGAAGTTAGAGCCAGTTTTAGTTTCTAAAATGCATCTTTTACCTCATTATCCCGTGTAAGAGCATTTTCTTCGACAATATGGTTAATTAATGTACCATAGCCTTTAATAAGCTGTCTATAATATCCGGCTAAACTAAAAAATCCTCAAAGCTGCTTAAACATTTTTGGTTGAGGTCATTACTAAATAGCGTCAGTTTTTCTCGGGTTTGTTGAAACTCCATCTCTCCCTTATTGCCCTAAAAGAACACTTGCTCTTCTTCATAAATAGTTATTTTTCCCGTGAAATGTGCAATATTTGTTGAAGATGAGATAAATGTTGTTAAAAAGAAGAGTTGTAGACAAGTATGTCATCAAAAAATATCAGTACAAATTTGCTAAAATACGACCTGGAAATAGAGTTCATGAGGCTTTGAAAAGTTGCTCGAGCATTGATCAAACCAAAAGGCATAACCAAGAACTGTGACCTTCATGGGTTCTAAACGCTATCTTCTGTACATCCTTGAATTTCCTGATAACTAGTCCTTAGGTCCAGCTTGGAAAAATAACTAACTCCTTCTAACTCATCTAAGTTTACTCTATTTAATTTCAATAAGAAGTTTGCTCTGAATTAAAGATACTAGCAATGAATATAATTCAGCACTTTCAACTCGAGATATGCCATTTGTTACTTTATTCTCAACCCTTTTCGTGTATTTGATGTCAAAATCAAAGCCTAAGATTTTAGGCAACTATGTTTGCTAAAATGGTGTGGTGATTTTTTGTTCAAGGAAGTACTTTAGACTTTTATGATTTGTTTATATCACAAAGCTTTTACCTGTCAAGTAATGTGAGCAGTGACAAATTGTTTTTATTAAAGCCAGTAGTTCCTTTTCATAGGTTGGTAGGTGATGATACTTATGTAATAAAATTTTGCTCACATAAGCTAGTGGATGTCCGTCCCGCATTAAAACTGCTCCCAACCCATTTCCTGAAGCATCAGATTTCACACAAAACATCTTCTCAAAATTTGATAGTGCAAGAACAGGAGCAAAAGTTAGAGCCAATTTTAGTTTTTTGAAATGTGTTTCCTGCCTCATTATCCTATTTAACAACATTTTTTTTAACAATACTGTCAAAGACTTACTTAATGCGACATAGCCTTTGATAAACCATCTATAATAAGCGTTTTTGGTTGAGGTCATTGCTGAATAGCTTCAGTTTTTCTCAGGTATATTGAAACTCCATCTTTAGAAATAAAATGACTGAGATACTCCACCTTCTTTCCTAAAAATAACACTTATTCTTCTTCATAAATAGTTGTTTTTGTAAAATGTGCATCACTTGTTAAAGATGAGATAAATGTTGTTAAAAAGAAGAGTTGTAGGCAAGTATATCATTAAAAAATACTAATACAAATTTGCTTAAATATGACTTAAAAATAGAGTCTACGAGGCTTTAAAATTTTTTCTGGAGAATTGGTTAAGCCAAAAGGCATAACCAAGAAGTCATAATGACCTTTGTGGGTTCTAAAACCTGTCTTCTTTGCATCCCCTTCAAACATATGAATTTGATCATAGCTAGCCTGAGTTCAAGCTTGGAAAAATAACTAGCTCCTTCTAACTCATCTATAAGTTCTTCTATAAATGGAATAGGAAATTTATCATTACCGGTGAAGAGATTGAGAGCCCTATAATCAACATATAACCTCCATGTGTAATTTTTTAATAATACCATTGGTGATGAAAATGGGTTGATACTTTCTTAAATGATTCCTTGTTTCAACATATCATGTATTAATTCTTCGATGGCCCTTTTCTGTTCTCCCACATATTGATATGGTCTCTTATTCACAACCTTAGTCCCTTCTTTCAGTAAATTTTGATGATCATGCTTCCTTTTTGGTGCCAATCCTATTGGTTCTTTAAAGACATCTGCATATTGATACAACAATTTCTGCAGCAATTCTTAGTTCTCTGGCATGTACAACTTATTTTCACTCATCTCAGTTATATTCAATCTTGCACGACTAATTGACTATCCCTATTTGTTTGATTGTTCTTGACTTAGTAGTAAAAATTGGCATACAATATGACGTTTGATTTTATTTTTATTTGCTTGTTATGTCATTTAAAGTGCTCAACCATTATACGCCCAATACTATGTCATTTGCTCCAATCTTATTGATCATTGTGTCAAAATGAAAAGAATGACCATTAATCATCCACTAAATATTCCTATAAACTTGAGTGCACCAAAGTTTTAATCCTCCAACAATTATAATCATCATCGATTCAATATTATTTATTTTTCCCTCCCCTTTTTTAACTGATGACTAATTAATAAAATTATATATACTTCCCCCATCTACTAATATGTGTATTGTTTTACTATTAAAAATGCCCTTCACTTGCATCTCCTTATATTCTACGTCACTTATACCTTTCATGGCCTACATTAATATGATATAAGAAGAGTCTATAACTTCTTGTTCATCCTCCTGAACATGCTCATCCTTTTCTTGAACTACATACATCTAGAATTGACTATTTGTGCACTTATGTCCTTGAGTAAATTTATTTTTGGTAATTTCCTTGAGTAAATTTATCATCACAGTATAAACATAAACCTTTGGCTTTATGTTCATCAGTCTCCTTACTACTAGTAGCCTTTGCATTTTTAACTTCAGAACTCACCATTGTTAGCTTGGTAACAACCCTTTTTAGCTTTTGTTAACAATAGTACCTCCTCCAACTAATGTCTGCAGGCTTCTCCACTATCCTTTGTATGCTCCCATACAATGTTGGAACATTAGTTCTTGTTTTGGAATAATAGTTATTGTTTCTTATCTGCTTCATACTCCTATTGTAAGGTTATAGGATTGAAAAACTTGACCAAATATTCTATTTTTAGCTTCAACCTTTTAAAAAATAGACTCACTAAATAGGTTTCCAGCGTAACCAATTTGTATGACATGAAATAAAACTTAGTGCAATAGTCCTTCATGGTAGTGGTTTGGTTAAGTTCCTTCAATTCACCAATAAGATCATCAAACAATGAGTCTCTAAATCTCTGCTCTAGAGCAATCAAATATTCTCCCCAACTCAGTGGTTCTATTGACATCCTATTCTTTAAATACAATTAATGCCAAGACAAAGCTTCCCCTATTAAATACACAGTTGTTATTCCAACTTTCAACTCTTTTAGTGTTTTATCTAGCAAAAAAAATGTTCATTTTTAGAAACCAAATTTTGTAATCTTTCTCTATCAGAAGTAGAAAACTCTAATATTGCAACAAATACTGACATGCATTAATTATTAAATTATATATGTGGGAAAATGTTGCATTGTTAATAGAGTTAGATTTTTATAAAAGAGCATGATAGTGGCCTTAGAAGCCAAAATTGTGGGGTTTTGTTGAGGGCTAATATAATGATAATTTTATTGACTTCTAGAGTGTTATCTTTGAAATAATTGAGTTACATTACATTAAGGATAAAAAGGTTATTCTATTTTAAGTGCAAATGGTTTTGATGCAAGTCAAGTGAAACAAGTATTCTTTCTTATTGATATTGTATCGGGCAAAAATTGGAAAGTTATGTAAAAGTTTCAACACCGAAATCTTTTTAATTTCTGTGAAAAGGAAAATGGTCCAATAGGTGAAGATGGTGACGAAGTATATCAAGAGATTGAATCGCAGTTGAAGAATGTAGCTCTCGAAATTGAAGATGAGGATATATTATCATTCCATATAAGAGATATTGATCCCAATAAATTATAAGCAACTAAAGTGCAAGGCAATCTTACTGTAGAAAGGAATGAAGACTATATTGAGGATGAATTATATTACAATGATGATGTTTTGGCCAAATATAATAGCAATAAAGAGTCAAATCATAATGCAATTAATGATAATGATTTTGAAGATCTTGATTATGATGATTGAAGGTATAAAAAAAAGTGGTCATTTCATTGTCTTATTGTAATATTGGTAACATTTATTTTGTTAATGTGATTAATGTATCATAAAAGTTCTTTTTCTATTGGTTATTGTGATGTCAATAACATTTATCTTACTAATGTGAGTAATGTTGATGATTGAATGGATCTTCATTATGATGATTGAATGTATCATGAAAGTACTTTTTTTATTGTCTTATTGTAATGATGGTAACATATGTTGTTAATCCGATTTATGTATCATGAAAGTGCCTTTTCTATCGGTTATTGTAATGTTAGTAACATTTATCTTACTACTATGTTGATAATTGAATGTATCTTGAAAATGCTTTTTATATTATCTTATTGGAATGGTGGTAACATTTATGTTGTTAATGTGATTAATGTATCATGAAAGTTCTTTTTCTATTGGTTAGTGCAATATTGATAACATTTATCTTACTAATGCGATTAATGTTGATGATTGAATATATGTTCATTATGATGATTGAATGTATCATGAAAGTACTCTTTCTATTATCTTATTGTAATGTTAGTAACATTTATGTATTTTTTTCTTATCCATATCTAAGATAATAGCACCCGGTAGAAATAAAGAGAAGAAGGAGGCAGTTATGCAAATTATAAAACGAATGGATGTGCAACTTTAACTAGATCAATTAGTTGGTGCCAGAAATTCAATTCCTAGCTAATAACAACATTCTATCTCAAACAACAATGACATTAGTCATGCAGGTTTAAAATTTTTATACCTTTAAG
>JANZXV010000211.1:28875528-28896946 GCA_027576455.1 Erythroxylum roigii | reverse complement strand
ATTGTTCATGAGTTTTTTGAGGATGTACATACTGTCTAATCAAAGGATAATTGAACTTGAATACCTTTGAATAGTCAACTTCATCTGGATACCGTTGATACATAGGAGAGGGATATAATGGCTGGGTATTTAGAAGAAGTTAAATCTACTTTACTTTCTAAAGAAAAGTTTGTTGCTTCCGTTAAGGAGGTTGAGGGTTTAATGGTTAGAGGTAAAACTTTTGAGAATGCAGAGAGAAGTAAAAGCCATAAGAAGTCTAAATCTAAGTCTAAAGGTAGAGATGCAAATATTACATGTAAATATTGCAAGAAAATTGAACACAAGGTCTCAAACTGTTATAAATTGAAAAATAACTTGAAAAAGAAGGTAAAAATAAAGGTAATCAATCTGATTCTACCCCCGAGGCTACTGTGGTCGATTATAGTTCAGGAAGTAATGTTTTTTGGTTGTTGAAGGCAAACAACGATCCAAAGATGGATGGATCCTAGACTCCAGTTGTACTTTTCATATGTGTTGTCATAGGAATTAGTTCGCCACCTATGAAACTGCTAAGGGTGTTATCCTTATAGGTAACAATGCACAATGTGATGCGGTGGGGAAAGGTATAATCAATATTAAAACTCGTGATTATGTTGTTAAAACCCTCACCAATGTTCGTCACGTTCCTTATTTGAAACGTAACCTTATTTCACTTGGTACACTTGAGTTTTTTGGGTGTAGGTACTCTTCTGAAGGTGGAGTCATGAAGGTGTTCCGAGATAATCTTGTAATCCTTAAAAGGAAAAGACATGGTACTCTTTATGTGTTGCAGGGCTCTACTGTTATTGGTACTGCTGATGTTGCCTCATCTAAGTCTCCCCAAGATGCCATCAAGTTGTGGCATTACTACCTAGGCCATATGGGTGAGAAAGGTACGCAAATCTTGTGCAAAAGGGGTCTATTGAGCCAGAGTTCAGGTAATAAGCAGTTCTGTGAACATTGCATCTTTGGTAAACAGACTAGAGTGAGTTTCTCTTCCCTGGGGATTCACAAGACCAAAGGTACTCTAAATTATATTAATTCTGATTTATGGGGTCCCTCTCTCTTTACTTCTCGAGGTAGTAGAAGGTATATGTTGACCATTATCGATGATTTCTCTTGTAAGGTTTTGGTGTTTTTCCTAAAGAAAAAGAACAAAGTTCTTCCCACTTTTAAGGAGTGGAAAACCCTGATCGAGAACCAAACAGTTAAGAAAATTAAGCTGTTGAGAACTAACAATGGTTTTGAATTCTATGAAGATGCTTTTGATGACCTATGCAAGAAGGAAGGCATTGCTAGACACCACACTTTGGTTGGTAAGTCTCAGCAAAACGGATTTGTTAAGCATATAAACAGGACTTTATTGGAGAAATTTCGATGCATGCTTTCTCATGCTAAGTTGGGACATGAGTTTTGGGTTGAGGCAACTACTATTGCATGCTATCTTGTCAATCGTTCCCCACATCGTTCTCTCAAAAGCAAAGTCCCAAAAGAAGTTTGGTCAGATAACCCTGTTGATTATTTTAATATTCATGCTTTTAAGTGTCTTGTTTATATTTATGTTAATGAGGACAAGTTAGAGCCTCATGCTATTAAATGTATCTTCTTAGGTTACAGGTAAGGAGTTAAAGGTTATCTTGTTTATTGTCCAATCCTAAGTATTGTAAGATTTATCATAGTTGTGATGTAACCTTTCATGAAGATGTTATATTTTCTTCTGGGCAAGATCCTGTGTTGTTTTCTCCTTGTGTAGATGATCAGGTTAGTAGAAGGGAGAAGGTAGAGTTCTTCGTCCCTACTACTCACCTTAAGGAGATAATCCCATTTATTTTTAAGTCTCAAAGAATCTCAAACTGATGCCACTGTACAATTTGATCCACCGCCAATGCAACTTGATTATGTGTTGGCCTGGGAATGTTCTAGGAAACAGACCCAATTGCCAGCGAAATTATAGGACTATAATTGTGATTTCTTTGCTTATGCTTTAGTTACTGCATAGGAAGTTGACACTTATTCTACGCGAAAGAATTATTTTAAGGCTATTGCTAATGCGGATGCTGGGAACTGGATTGGTGCTATGCAGAAAGAAATTGAAAATCTTCATGAGAACAAGACTTGGGATTTGGTGAAGCTTCCTAAAGGTAAGGGTCCTATTAGTTGCAAGTGGATCTACAAGCTCAAAGAAGGCATCCCCGATATTGAAAGCAAGAGATATAAGGCTCAATTTGTTTTATGTGGTTTGATCAACATGAAGGAGTTGATTTCAATGAGGTCTTCTCTCTCATCATTTGTCATACTTCTACTCGAGTACTATTATCTTTTGTTGCTCTTCATAACCTGGCGCTTGAGCAAATAAATGTAAAAACTGCATTCTTGCATGGTAATCTTAAAGAAGAAATTTACATCCATCAACCTGAGGGTTTTCTAGTTCAACGAAAAGAGGACCATGTTTGTCGTTTGAAGAGATCTTTGTATGGTCTCAAACAATCTCCAAGACAGTGGTCTAAGAAGTTTGACTCTTTTATGATTGGGTGAGGCTATGCTAGAAGTAGCTATGATAATTGTGTGTACTTTCAAAAGTTCCCTATGGTTCCTTCATTTATCTTTTGATTTATTTTGATGACATGTTGATTTTGGTTCCTAATAAGGCTCTTGATGATAAGTTGAAGGCTTAGCTTAGTAGTGAATTTGATATAAAAGACTTGGATACTACTAAGAAGATTCTTGGGATGAAGATTATTCGGGATCGTCAAATAGGAAAACTTATGCCCTTTCAAAAGAAATAAATTCAGAAGATACTTGATAACGGAAGCTCGTCAATAATCTATTGGCTGCAAATCCAATAATGATCGAAAGTTCAATCTAAATATATTGAAGAATCAGTATGATTCTGTCATCTATCGCAACAAAATTCACAGCAAGACATTTGATATATTAAAATTGTGAGGCTTACTCAATTTATCACTAGTAAGAAAATTTTAGCAACAAGCTGGCAAGACAGTAGCTTTCATCATAATGGACAAAAACTGATAAGAGAGATCTCTCCAAGTCAACGAGAAGAAAGATCTACATGTACCATATAAGATAGAAGTGTAATCAGTAAAACAAAAAACAAAAAGAAGAAGATAAAGCCTCAGCCTTCATATATGATAGACGTGTACTCATAAGCATAGAGTGTGCAAACACCTTAAATTTTCAATTCAGATAAACAAAGTCCATCCTAAGGAGTACTTAGCAGATGATTGGAAAAGAAAATTCATCTTCTGTTTCTGAAAATAAGAATGCCCATCTACATTTTCTCATAATTGCTTATTCAATTGTAAGGTTCTGGTTACAGATATCTTGGGAGCAGTCATTCCGCTTCCATTTTTTATGGCTTAGATCCTATTTTAGTAGAAGCCCACTCTCAACTAAAGGGATGTCATATTTGGCTTCTTGTCAGGCTAAAATCCCTATCCAGATAAAATATTAGGAAAATTCCAACTCGCTTATCAAGATGCAAGACCTGCACCATTGGTGATCAGCCAACCCAGCACAAAGCTGCCGAGGAAACTATCCTTAATCGAAATTTGATGTTATGAAAACCGGTAAAACAATATGAAGTGCTGCAAAGAACTAATGAACTTCAAATCAAACAATTCAAGAACGTTGATATGATTAAATCATAATCAAAGTTCTACTGTGAATATAAAGAAAATACTAAAACGTAAAATTAATTGTAGTGTTGCAGTATGCAGAAACTTTAGTTGGCTGGCCTTGTTTTCCAATACCAAAACCAGTAAAGAAGGAATCATTCCACTAACCTGCAATGATCCAATCAGCGGAACTGGCTTCAGAGTACATTCCAAAGTACAGTCCACGATGGACAATGATTCCCACACAAGAGATGTTAAATCCACGGAAAAGGCTAGCCATGCCATCAGATGCTAAAGTTTTCCTGTACACATCATGACATCAATGAGCCTATTAAATTGTCAGGTTTTGGTTACAGATATATTATTAAGCAAGGAACTTTCATCAACGTTTTGAAGAAAATGAGAATGATAATTAAAAATGAAGGTCCAAATCAAAGCGAGCCAAGACGCATAGTTAGTACAACATGCATTGTAAGAAATACGATGAAGGAAAATATGTTATTCTGTGAACACCTGCTGTTTAACAACTACAAAGATAAATATCTTAAGTAAAGTACCAGATTATGAACTTACAGAATGAAATCAAATTATCAACGTTCTTCATTTTCTTTTTCAATCAATCAAAAGCCCGTAGACTTATCATTACAATTGCCAATATATTATTCGTCAAATATGGTAGGTAGAACCTCCTAGTTCTTTGGCTAAAGTTGCCTAATACATAGCCTAATTCAAACCTACAGTAACAACAGACTCCACAGGAGGCCGATCTCTGTCCAGTCTTTCCCAATCGATTTGTCTTAGTATTGCAAATCTCTCACTTAAAGATACAAAACCAGCTTGAGGAGAAACAATGCCAGAAGTCGCAGCTTTATGAAGCAGCAGAACGCTTGTACCCATATCAGGGCCATGAAGCTTCCCAGTCAACAACAATCGGAGGGGCATAAAAAGTGACTTCCCCTTGCGCTTGATAGATTTTCCAAAGCTCTTCACCCACTTCTGCCAACCAGAGTGGCCTTCTTCCAGTGCATTAAGGAACTCACCACTGTCATAAGCATTTATGAGGCTGGCTGAGATTTCAGAAAGCTTATCTTCTATGAGAGCTTTGGCGTCAGGGCTCTTTAAAGTAGCTTGTAAAGGATAAGATAGCAAGTTTGAAAGAGCTTCATCTGAATCTGTTATCAAGTCAATTGCATCCTTAAGCAACTGAACTGCCTCTGTCACAAATGGTCCCTCTGATTTTGTGAGGACCCCGGTACTTTTCCAACGTTCACCAATAAGACCTATTAAACTCTCGGATGGAAGAGCTCTCAAGTGCTGCCCATTCATCCACCTCAACTTGGTTGCATCAAAAACAGCACCACTCTTGTTGACTCGATCAATTGTGAATTTTTCAACAAGTTGTTCAAGGGTGAAAAATTCATTTTCCGTGCCATCACCCCAACCTAAAAGGGCAAGATAATTCACCATTGCCTCAGGCAAGTAACCCATCTCCCTGAACTGGCCAACAGATGTTGCACCATGCCGTTTGGACAACTTACTCCTGTCAGGTGCAAGTATTAATGAAACATGGGCAAAGAAAGGCATGGAAAATCCAAGAGCCTTATAGATCAATGCTTGCCTGAGAGTATTTGGCAGATGCTCTTCAGCTCTAATAACATGTGAAATGGCCATGGTAGCATCATCAATTGCGACACAAAAATTATATACAGGTTGTCCATTGCTTCTCATTATTACAAAATCTCCTAGGGTGTCCAAACCCCAAGTAACATCACCCCGTATAAGGTCATTGATTTTCAAACTCCCCTCTTTTGGAACACGAAAGCGATAAGTATACAGAGTTCCCTTTGCCAATTCTTCTTGAACTTCTTCATCTGTTGCACTGGCCCACTTCCCGGTGTACACCGGAGGCAGTTTCTTTAATTTGGCAATCTCTTTCATTTTTTCAAGTTCCTCATTTGAACAGAAGCATCGATATACTTGACCAGACTCCAAAAGTTTGTCAGCATATTGCTTGTATAGAGAATTTCTTTCAGATTGTCGATACGGACCATAGTCCCCACCAATACCAGGACCCTCATCCCAATCTAGCCCAAGCCAAGAGAGATCACGAAGCAGTGCCTCCTCAGATTCTCTAGTTGATCTCTCCAAGTCAGTATCCTCGATCCTCAAAACAAATTTCCCCCCTTTGGATCTTGCAAACAGATAGTTGAAGAGGGCAGTTCTGGCACCACCAACATGAAGATTTCCAGTCGGGGAAGGAGCAAAACGAACTCGAACTTTTCCTTGTTCACTACTAGCCTTGGCAGAGATGACTGAATATCTCCTCTTTTGGTTGAGGTAGGTGAGCTTCTGATACTTATTGTGAAAGGTACAACTGTAAAGAAGAGATGATGACCACAAAATGGGAGGGCCAAGGCCAAAATCCCTCATTCTCATCATCCCCATCACATTGGCCATACCTTAAACCAATCAAAACAAATCACAAAAATAACGCCACTTAAACCCAAAAATTTAGCCACTTCCCAAGCTTTTTTTATCAAATCAAATCAGCAATTGCCCTTTTCCCTGCAAATTTGTGAGCACTTGTAAAACTGATTATCTCAAGGGAAAACCTCCATTAATGAAAATATAGACTGCTTCAGACATAAGGAACACTAAAAGCAGAGAGTTTGCACTTGTCTACAGCTCTTGTAGTATTACAACGTATTCTCTTTGGCTGGTACAATACCTGAGTTTATATTGAAAAATCCAGAGAGTTTGTTAAGCATACTCTAATTACATACAAATCTCAGACCCAGTAAACTCATCGTCAATGTATTTGCTCTATACAGTGTGGCATTAATCAAGAGATAACTTCGAAAACAATCAAATCGAGAAACAGCGAAAAAAAACAATCAACACAAGTATATGATCTCAGAAAAACACAAGCTACGATGAAAAGAAAGTTAAGTTTAGATTGGTCGATGGAGTACCATTCTATATTTATATATATCAAAAAGCATACTGAATTGAAAATGGAGTTAATGATGAGCAGATCTAGCAGAATAGATTAACCTAAGTCTGCACAACGTTGACGTACCTAATGTTTAGCTGGCGATGTTAGGGGACTCTCCGGCGATAGAGACAGAGAAGGTCTGCTTTGAAATGTGCAAAAAATCCGCCATTCTTTGGCGCTATCTAGTATCTAGGGTTGTGCGCATTAATTGATGTTATCCTGTGCCCAACCTTCTTTCTGATAATCGCGGAACTATTAGATATTAAAAGTTTTGAATTTATCATATTTTGAATTACAATCTAATTTAATTTAATTTAAATAAAATAATATTATTTTTATATTCAAATAAATTAAATTTCAAGTTTAAACTATTCAGTTGAATTTTAAATAAAAATATTAATATAGTGCTAACTTTAATAGTAAGACATATAAATACAATTTAAATTCAATTTGTTCATTTTTGAATTACTTATTTAGAATATTAAAAAGTGTTATATAATTGGACAACTTATTTTGTATGGCATATTGAATTCTATTATAAACAAATAGTATTTGGGTTGAGGAAAAAAAATATCCAAGCCAAACAGATTCATCATCATCAACAATACCTAGTTGAAATTTCGCTGAGGCGCAGGATTTGTAGAGATCCGGTAGTATGCAGTCTTATCCCTACCTAGTAGAGAGATTGTTTTTAATAGATTCACATGCAATGTGTTATGAAGATACTATAAAATTAAAAACATATGTGCATACATATGCCAAATAAAATAATAAAATATAATAAGTAAGTAAATAAGTCCAATAAACATAAAAAATGAAATAAAATAACTAAATACATAAATACAAATAATAATAAATAGAAACAACAGTAACATTAATAATAAAAATATATAAGGCAATACAAAAATAACATACATACCGAATATTTCAAAGATTAACAATATATAGTAAGATAAGAACACGTACCGAAAAAGACTCGTACAAGAGTAAACTCCAACCAGACCAAACGGAAATAAGACATGTATTTGAGTAACTTCGCCCGTGCCTATCACCATTATACTAAATAGGAAACTAACTAAGCTAAACTAGCTAGGAGGCAAATACTATGCAATAACTGCATAATACTCATATTCATATACCCTACAAGTACAAGACTGCAAATGCTCTTTTAAGAGATATCCTTTACTCGTATCTTAGTATGTTACCAAGTCCTTGTAAAGATCCAACAGTGCCATATTATTTTTGATCACTTCCCTTCAGTTCTTTTTAGGCCTTCCTTTTTTTCCTTTTACAGTCTCTAAGTATCATTTTCTCCCATCATCTCACTGGAGCATTAGGGTGTTTGGTGTTTCCTTTTAACATGTCCAAACCATCTAAACCTTGTTTCTCGCAATTTGTCAGTAATGCCAGCCACCTTTAATTTGTTTATTACCATAAGATTCTTAACCTTATCTCTTCTAGTAAAGTTACATATTCACCAGAGCATCCTCATCTCCATCACTAAAAGCTTATTATTGTGTATTTGTTTGATGGGCCAACACTTCGCCCCATATAATATGGTTGGCCTAATCGCCAAGCGATATGATTTACCTTTAAGCTTAAGTAGTATCTTTTTATCATATAAGACCCTTTATGCACTTCTCCGTTTGAGTCACCATGATCTTATACGATATACTATATCTTTATTGATCTCTCTATTGTTTTAGATGATAGACCGTAGGTACTTAAAACACTCCTTTTACGGTACAACCTTAGTCCCAATTTTTACATCCATATTGGTAGCCATCGCATGGCTCAAAGACTTGCATTTTAAGTACTCAGTCTTAGTCTTGCTCATTTTAAAACCTTTCAACTCTAACGTTTCTTTTCAACATTCTAGCTTGACATTGACTGTCTCTTTTATTTCATCCACTAAGACAATATAAACAACATACACCAAGGCACATCTCCTTCAATATTCTTGGTAAACTCATCTATCACTACTGTAAATAGAAAAGAGCTTAATGCGAAGCCTTGGTGTAGTCTAATGCTAATAGAAAAATTCTCAGTGTCTCCTCTTATCGTCCCTACTCTAGTCATTACCACTTTATACATATCTCTAATCACTCGTATATAAGACATAGGAACTCCCTTAACCTCCAAACACCTCCACATTATTTCCCTTGGAACCCTGTCATATGCCTTCTTTAAATCAATTAAAACCATATGCAAATTCTTCTGTCTTTTCCTATAATATTCAATTAATCTTATAAGGAGATGTAACGCTTCTGTCATGGACCTTCTTGGAATAAAACCAAATTGTTTTCCAATATAGAAGTCACCTTTCTGACTCTCTTCTCAATTACCTTCTCCCACAACTTCATGGTATGACCAAGTCAAACAAATTATGTAGCCAAATTCTATAAAAGTTGTTTACAATTTAACTTATTATTATAGAAAAGAGTGCTAGAGAATTAAGCATACGCAGTCAAAGTACAGGTGTTCGTTAAGAAACATTATGATTCGTACTGCTTCCTAAGGCTAAAATGTTTTCTAAATCAAACGAAAAAGTAAAGCTTGTGACTTTTGCAATCCAAACTACAAGGTTTTTAACAATGTAGATTGCTTAATGTTTCCGATATCAAAAGAAGATTTTTAATATTAAGCTGATGCTGTTAAGTCATTGTCAGTTATTTGTTGATGATGTGGATTTTTTTAATTTTTTGATGTGGAACCCATCAAAAGCTGACGTGGATATTTTTAAATAGAGGTGGGTCCTACCTCTAGTATAAACGCAACATTTTAAGCGATATATTCTTTTAACTAGAGGTGGGATCCACCTCTAGTTAAATTAGCATTGTTCATTAATGCAGCGTTTTGTTCACTTCCTCACTCTTCTTTTTCTTCCATCCTTATGAATGGAAGAAGTAGGTTTCCTTTCACTCCAACTCAGTGGCAAGAGCTTAAGCATCAAGCTTTAATCTTTAAGAGGGTATTTGGTTCACCAGTTGGAATAGATAAGGAATAAAATGATTATTCTTATAAATAGAATAGATGAGGAATAGAATGAAATAGGTATTACCTAGTTTGGTTTATTCCCAAGAATTTCTAATGATGATGCATGCCAATGTTTGGTTTGAAAACATAAATTTGAGACGACAAAGGAATAACTAACAAAAAAAACTAAAATATCCAAGTGAATCACTTATATATGTATTTATAATCTTTTCGTAAATGTACAATGAAAACCTCTATAAATACCATAGTCTATTTTGTAACAGACAAGATGAAATAAAATAAAATTTCTTTTCATTCTTCATTCTCTAGTCTCTAATTTCTTAACAAAGTGGTATCAAAACTTTATTTCTTAAAGTATAAAGAAGAGTTTTGTGAGGAAAGTAATGGACTTACTTCCTTCCAATTTCCTCATCCTACAAAAGAGAATTATGAGAAATGGTGTCTACGCATGAAAGCTTTACTTGACTCTCAAGATGTATCGGAGGTTGTAGAGAAAGGCTATGAGAACCTTCAAGATAAAGAAAGCTTATCTCAAATTTATGAATAAGCTTTGTCCAAGATAACAAAGAAGGGTTAACAAGCTCTCACTCTCATCCATCAATGTTTGTATGATTTAATGGTTGAGAGGGTAGTCAATGCTACTTGTTTGAATGAAGCATGGAATATTATAGAAAAGCCTTTTCAACATATTGATAAAGTAAAGAAAGTGAGACTTTAAACACTAAGAAGTAATTTTGAATTTTAAAGATGAAGGAATTCGAATCAATTTCGGATTATTGTATAAGAGTGAAGGTGACTGTAAATCAATTAAGGAGATATGGAGACAAGATATAAAATGTTATTATAATGAAGAAAATTATTAATTCTTTGACTCCCAAATTTGATTATATGGTCAAAATCCATGACCATTGAAGAATAAGAGGGATCATTATAAGCCTATGAAGAAAAGATAAGCTTAGTCATTAGACCAAGTTCTCAAAGTTAAAACTATTTTAAAGAATGATAAAGGAAAAAAGAATTAATTTAGAGGACATGGATGAGGAAGAGGAAAAGGTCGTAGTTATGGCATATATGAAAGAGGAAGAGGGAATGGAGAGAACAAAACAACAAAAAGAGAAGTCAACAACCACAAAGAGGGAATAGAAGAATAAGAGGAAGAAGATGAGGCTAATATTTAAATATAAATGAAAGGAGGTATGACAAGACTAAAGTTGAATGTTTTAATTATCATAAATTTGGTCATTATTATTGAGAATGTTGCAATGTCACTAATAATATTGAAGAAAAGACTAATCTTATTGATGACAATAAAAAAAGTTAAAGAGTCAACTTTGTTGTTAATAAGCAAGGAAGAAGAAAATGTTATTAATAGTATATGGTATTTGGATAATGGTGCAAGCAATCACATATATGGATACAAAGGCAAATTTGTAGATCTTTGAGAAGATGAGAGACAATGTTTCCTTTGGAGACTCTCAAAAATTCAAATTAAATGAAAAGGTTCAATTCTCATATCTTTCAAATATGGTTGACATAAGTTGATCACCAATATTTATTATATGCCCAATTTAAAAAGAAATGTTTTAAGCTTATGTCAAATCCTAAAAAAGGGATATAAAATTCTCATGAAAAATAAAATTCTTTAACTTTAAGATCAAAATTCTAATTTGATTTCTAAGGTGGCTATGCCAAAGAATATGATGTTCAAGTTGAACATCAAAACAATGGAGCAACTTGTTTCAATGTTGATTTCCAAGAGGCAGCATATTGTTGCCGCATGATATTCCAATTAAATGTTAGAGCTCTCAAGTTTATGGGGGGAACAAGTTGGTAAAATAATACCATCAATTAACCATCCTAATCAATTATGTAAAACATATTTTGTTGAAAAACACGCTAGGAAGAATTTTCCTAAAGAAGCAACATCAAAAGCAACTAGTCCTCCTAAATTTATGCACACTATGTGTGGGGATCAATCAATCCACCTTTACTTGGTACTTTCAACTAATGATTTTAGTAGCAATACTTAAGCTTATCTTCTTGAGAAAAAATCATAAACTTTTGTTACTTTTAATAATTTTAAGATGCTTGTAGAATAGGAGAGTGGCTATAAAATCAAAGCTTTGAGATCTAATTGAAAAGCTAAATTTTACTTACAAAGAATTCAGTGATTTTTATGCAACTCATGACATTCATCATCCTTTAACAATTCCTAGATCATCATAACAAAATAGAGTAACTGAGAGAAAGAATACGACCATACTTAATACGGCAAGATGCATGATGAAAGTTGAAAATATGAAGGAGTTTTGGGCTAAAATTGTTTCTTAGTAGTGTATTTATCTAATTGCTCTCCAACATTAAATATCAAAGACCAAACCAAACCCTTCAAGAAACACATATCGGAATAAAGCCTAATGTCTATCATTTTCAAGTTTTTAGAAGCATAGAGTACCCTCAAGTGTTACACCAAGAAAGATCCAAGCTTAATGATTGAAGTATTAAAATGTGGAAATGATTCACATTCCAAAGGTTACAGATTATACAATCAAAACAATGACAAAGTGGTAATGAGTTAAGATGTTGAATTTGATGAAAAACTTGATGTAGAATTAGGAGGCTCATTAAGAGAAATTATAATTTACTTCTATATTTTGGAGAAGAAGAACAAGAGACCACAATACTTATACAAGAAATAACTCCACCTCCTTTATCACTTCTGCTAACTCATAAAGAAAGTTCAAGTGAAAGGACAAGGAAAATGAAAGTTCTAAGAGATATTTATGCAAGATCTAATGACGTTATTCTCGAAAATGATAAATTTTATTATCATCTTGTAAATAATGAGCCATTAAATTTCAAAAAAGTCATACAAGAAAAAAGATGGAGGTTAGCCATGCTCTTTAAGGTTGTTGATTGTTTTATTAATAGATTTGCTTTTTTAATGTTTATGATATATGATGTATTGTCACTTTGCAATAGAGGATTGCTTGATATGTCCTGGCTCTGCTTCTGTTTTTACTCCGAAATAAAATTCAGTGTGGAGCATTTGAAGATTTGTAACAAAAGTTAATCTTTGCAACATGCATATGATGATGGCCTTTTGGAGGAGGTGGTTCTACGTCATCTTAGTGTTGAGGATGGAGATACTGTGATTGCTAACTATATCAAGTTTTTCCAAATTTGTTTAAAGCTTCCATTAACGAAGGTGTGTTTAAATATTCTGTATTTCCAAACTGTTTGATTTCTTTAGTAGGTTTTGTTCAAGGGTATATATACAGTGATATGTCACACGCAACTGAGGTTATAAGGTAAAACTCAAGACAAAGAATAACTTGGTTGTTGACATCTACCACCCACAAAGTCTTCCCAATTTTTCTGCATAATATAACCATCCATCTTGTGAAAATGAAATGGATACATGTCATGAATGTTGAATGGTTGCTTGTTTTTTATTTTATTGGGTGGTTATAGGGATTTGAATTTTGATCAAGATTTTCATTTTTGCAATTGTTAATGGAGTTCAAATATTTTGTACAAAATTAAAAATTTTAAAAGAGTATACAAAAGAACCTTCTCCAGTTGGTGAATGAGTATGTGGTTAGTAGAACTTTCAATAAGCAGCTACTTAATTAGAGACATGTGAGGTTTGATCAACGATCATAATTATAATGCTTTCACTGGATTCTTGATTAGTGCAAATTGACCTCGCTTCATCATAAAACATGTTAATCTTATTGATGTCTCTTCTAGCTAAGATGGAATGGAAGAAGAATTTCGAATTGGTATCCCCTAACACCCCCTCCCCCCCTCAACCACCTCATTCTTGCTTTCTTCTTTAGAATAGAATTATGAAAACTCAAAGCTAATTTAAACTCTTCTAGACAAGCTACTTCTAATTCTTTCAATCTTATATCTAGGGGATGATTGTAGTAGTCTAATTGAGCTTTCCTCAATTTTTTTAGCTAATTAAACTACAACCTAAGAATTACATTAAAATATCTTTAAATGATTTATTACCAACTGGAGTTTATTCATTAGTTGGCAACTTTGCATCCTCTTATTTCCCTATGCCAATTTCTTCTGACTAATTGCTCAAATCCCATTATTTCGATCAACCTATTGAAGAATCTTAATGGTGCTCTACTAATTTTGTTGGACTTCATTCCCTATATCTCCATCCAGGTGTGATCAAAGCATAAGGTTACATTGTGGATATTCAGGTAAGAGCATTTGCTCTTAGCCTGCCTTTACCCTTTGATCAGCTAGACTTTCTCCTTGAGCTTGTAACCAATTTGAGTCCCAACGTGATTCTTTCTAATTAAAATTAAACTTCTAATTACAATTGAAGTTTAACTAAGTTATAATTATAGTTCAATCTTTAAAAAAACAAATATTTAGTCCCTAAAATTTCTCAAATTTTAAAAATAAGTTCAACTTAATTTAAATTATTTTTTTAAACTACTCTTTATATATGATCTATAGGTTTCTAATAAGTTAGTAATAATTATAGATTTTAATTCTAATTCATAATAAAACTTAGATAAAACTTAAACTCTTTTAAACTTATCTTTAATTTTTCAATTAAATAATTTATAATCATAGATTAAGATTGATGTTTACTAACATACTATGACCACTCAAATATTAGGAATGTCAAAGTGGTTTAATTTAACCTACCCATACATGGTTATAAAGTATAATTTAATAATTTCATCATCTAATCTTCCAATCGAACATAAAGTATGGAATCAGTATCCAAAATCTAATCATATTTACTATTACTGATTAATTGATATTTGAAAACACTTTTTCAAATTTTAATTCACTATGGCCATAAACTTACTTAAATAGCTACTAATAAAGAATAGTAAATCACTCTCCCTAATTACTTTTGAGTGAGAAATCCTTTTTTGACTTACTTAACAATCATCATATAGTTTATACTATATTCGAGTACAACCGATTGAGCTATCCTAAATATAATAGGTTATAGGTAGCATCATAATATAGTAATTCTTATTTGAGATTCCTTGGTAACCTCAAATCTAATGATCAATTATACAACTATCACAATAATCAACAAAATACAAGTAATATATGTCATTTAGGATCTTTAGGGTAGTTAAGTGAAATAAGTCTCTAATAAGTACCCATGTGTTATTTAATTATCTCTATAATTCAATATATGAGATCAATTACTTTGTCATAAGAAAGAAACATAACAAGTGATAACTTTACTGTCCCATTAATATCCCCATCTTGATGAAACTACAACAAAGAAATATTTAAGAGTAATATTTAGATATAAATTGAATTTAATAATTATGATCTCATTATAATTTTAAATGATAATGATTTTTCTCTAATATTAAAACATCAAACATAATTAACAAAAAAATATAAAGATAAATAGTGTTTTTTAATTAAAAAATGTCATACATTAAATTTGAACCAATCAATTAGTTGCAGAAGCATTAACTAATAAGGTGATGTAAAAATGAGCAACATGTTAATCCTTTAAGGTTAGATGCTATTGCAGCATCTTCTTCCACAGTCTTCACCGATCTTCAGTGCCTAATTGTTCTACTCCATTTTATTTATAGACTAGATTGAATGGTACGATAGCATCTATAAACCCTCTATTAGATGTCTATTAAAAATAGTAATTGAATTTTCTAGAATGTGACTTTTAGGATAGTATGGTGTTAGAAACAATGTAAATAATTCAAGAGTTTTCTCATAACCATGAAAGTCTTCTAATATTAAGCAAGTCATTTATATTTGTATTTATGGCCTTTTCATAAATAGAGAATAAAAAACTTTATAAATACCATAGTCCATTTTGTGAGATGAAATAGAAGAAAGTTTCTTTTCATTCTTCATTCTCTAATCTCTCTTTTCTTAACAAAGTCGTATCAAAACCTTGTTTCTTAAAGTATGAAGAAAAGTGTTGTGAGGAAGGTGAGAAATGGCAAGTAATGGGCTCACTTCGTTATAATTTCCTCATCTCACAAAAGATAATTATGAGAAATGTTGTCAACGATGAAAGCTTTGCTTGACTTTCAAAATATGTAAGATGTTGTAGAGAAAGGCTATGAGAAGCTTCGTAAATAAAGAAAGCTTATCTCAAAATGATGAAGAAACTTTGTCCAAGATAACAAAGAAGATCAATAAGCTCTCACTCTCATCCATCAAGGTTTGGAAGATCCAATGTTTGAGAGGGTAGTCAATGCTACTAGTTTGAAGGAAGTATGGAATATTATAGAAAAGCCTTTTCAAGATGTTGATAAAGTAAAGAAAGTGAGACTTCAAACACTAAGAAGTAATTTTGATGTTTCAAAGATTAAGGGATCTAAACCAATTTCAGATTATTGTACAAGAGTGAAGGTGACCATAAATTAATTAAAGAGATATGGAGATAAGATATAAGATATAGGATGTTACTGTAATGGAGAAAATTCTTCATTCTTTAACTCCCAAATTTGATTATGTGGTGTGTGTCATTGAAGAGTCAAAGGATTTAAAGTCAATAACTATTGAAGAATTAGATGGATCTTTATAAGTCCATGAAGAAAAGATCAAGAAAAAGACAAGATTAGTCATTGGAGCAAGTTCTCAAAGTTAAAATTAGTTTAGAGAATGATAGAGGAAAAAAGAATCAATTTAGAGGACGTGGACAAGGAAGAGGAAGAGTTTGTAGTTATGGCCTATATGAAACAGAATGAGGGAATGGAGAAAACATAAACAATGAAGAGAGAAGACAACAATCACAAAGAGGACATAGAAGAATAAGAGGAAGAAGATAAGGCTACTATTCAAATATAATGAAAGGAGTTGTGGCAAGTCTAAAGTTGAATGTTTTAGTTGACATAAAATTGGTCATTATTCTTGAGAATGTCGCAATGTCTCTAATAATATTGAATAAAAGACTACTCTTATTGATGACAATCAAAAAGTTAAAGAGTTAACTTTGTTGTAACAAGCAAGGAAGAAGATAATGATATTGATAGTATATTTTATTTAGATAATTGTGCAAACAATCACATGTATGGATAAAAAGGCAAATTTGTAGATCATTGAGAAGATGAGAGGCAATGGTTCCTTTGGAGACTTGTCAAAAATACAAACTAAAGGAAAAGGTACAATTTTCATATCTTTGAAATATCTACATAAGTTGATCACTAATATTTATTATACCGCGAAGTTAAAAAGTAATATTTTATATAAAATTATCATGAAAAATAAATTTGTTTGGCTTTGAGATCAAAATTCTAATTTGATTTCTAAAGTGGCTATGTCAAAGAATAGGATGTTCAAATTGAACATCAAAACAATGAAGCAACTTGTTTGACAGTTGATTTGCAAGATGAAGTATGGTATCTTAAATTTGAGAGTTGCCAAGGTTATAAGAGAAAAGAAGTTGTTAAAAAGCATATCCTCAATTAACTATCTTAATCAATTATGTAAAGCATATTTTCTTGAAAAATATGCTAGGAAGAGTTTTCCTAAAGAAGCAACATTAAGAGAAACAAGTCCTCTTCAATTTGAGCACATTGATGTGTGTGGATCAATCAATCCACTTTTATTCGGTAAGAAAAAAATATTTTGTTTACTTTTTATTAATGATTTTAGTGGGAGAATTTGAGATTATTGTCTTGACCAAAAATCAGAAACTTTGGTTGCTTTTAAGAACTTTAAGATGGTCATAGAAAAGTAGAATGGCTATAAAACCAAAGCTTTGAGATCCAATCGAGGAGCTCAATTGACTTGCAAAGAATTCAGTGATTTTTATGCAACTCATAACATTCATCATCATTTAACAATTCCTAGATCATAATAACAAAATGGAGTAACCGAGAGAAAGAATATGACCATCCTTAATATGACAAGATGCATGATAAAAGCCAAAAATATGCCTAAGTAGTTTTTGGTTGAAATTGTTTCTTATGCAATGTGTTTATCCAACTGCTCTCCAGCATCAAATATCAAAGACCAAACCCTTCAAGAAACATAGATTGTAATAAAGCCTAATATGTATAATTTGCAAGTTTTCAAAAGCGTAGAGTATGCTCAAGTCCCATACTAAGAAAGATTCAAGCTTAATGTTGAAGAATTAAATGTATTTATTGGATATAATTCACATTCCAAAGGCTACAAATTGTATAACCTAAACAATGACAAAGTGGTGATAAGTTGAGATGTTCAATTTAATGAAAAAAGTTATGTGGAATTAGGAGGCTCCTGAAAAGAAAAATTATAACTTACTTCCATTTTTTGAGAAGGAGAAGAACAAGAGATCTACCACAATATTTATACAAGAATTATTAATGTTACCTTGTAAAGAAAATTCAAGGAAAATGAAAGTTATAACAGACATTTATGCAAGATCTAACGATGTTATTCTTGAAAATAATGAATTGTATTGTCTTCTTGTAGATAATGAGTCATTAAATTTCGAAAAGTCATCCAAGATAAAAAATGGAGATTAGCCATGCTCTTTAAGATTGTTAATTTTTTTTATTAATAGACTTTTTTTAATGTTTATTATATATGATGCATTGTCATTTTGCAATAGAGGATTGCTTGTGATGTCCTGGCTTTCCTTCTGTTTTTACACCGCAATAGAAGACAGTGTGGAGCGTTTGAAGATTCGTGACAAGTGTTGATCTTTTCAACATGCATATGGTGATGGGTGTTTGGAGGAGTTGGTTCTGCGTCATCTTGGGGCTGAGGATGGAGAGACTGTGATTGCTAAATATATCAGGTTTTTCCAAATTAGTTTATTAAAGTTCCCATTGACGAAGAAGGTATGTTTAAATATTCTGCAGGCTGTTTGATTTCCTTGGCAGCTTCTGTTCAAAGGTATATGGTGATATGCCGTATGCAACTGAGGTTATAGAGAAGACCCGAGACAAAGAATAATTTGGTTGATGATGTCCACCACCCGCAAAGTCTTCCCAATTTTTCTGCATAATGTAACCATCCATCCTGTGAAAATGAAATAGATACATGTCATGAATGTTAATGGTTGCTTGTTTTCTATTTTATTGGGCGGTTATAGGGATTTGAGTTTTAATCAAGATTTTCATTTTTGGAATTGTCAATGGAGTTTAAAAATATCTTATTATTAATTTTGTAATTTTTAATATAAATTAATAATTTATTTCATTTAAATTAAATTTAGTATATTCAAATCGAATTTAAGAGTTAAGTTAGAACATTTTATTAATACTATTTTATTAATTTACATATGATTTACATGTTACGTATATTTTACTGATATTTTTAATAAAATGTAAAAGAAGAAATTTTTTACATGTTATGTATGTTTTACCGATTTTTTAATAAAATGTAAAATAAGAAATTTTTCTAAAAATTTAAAACTTAGTCTACAGCATAAACTTGTATTTTTACCCTAAATTTCATTTAAAAAAAGTATAGGAAGAGAAAAAGACGAAAGGCTTGGATTTGGTTTTAGTTAATTAGTTTGTGGTTCCTTGTTTCTTTTGGGTGTCTTAGGCAATATAATGAATTTCGTATGAAACTGGCATCTTCGGCATTGGTCCTCTGTACAAGTCAATATTGAAAGATGAAAATATTTGTATAAGTTAGTTCAATTTCAATGTAATTTAGGCATTGTCAATTTATAAGAAAACAAATGCATTGAAAAATTTGGATTTGAAAGTTATAATTGTTTGTGTAAGTTGTTCAATTTCAATGTAATTTAAGCATTATCAATTTCAAAATTAATGCATTAAGTTGTTAATTTGTTAAATAATTTATATGAAACATACAATTTACTAATTATTGCTTGTATATAAAAAGAATTTAACATATGATTAATTAATTCAATATAAGATTTAATATATAATTAAATCATTTAATATATGTAATTATGTTAAGAAAGTTAAAGGTTTGCATTTTTATATTGTTTATTGGTGAATTGTGTTGAATGAAATTAAATTGTGCACTGCATGTTAACTCTTAATTGTAGAGTTAACTTGAGTAAGAAACTAAGAATATTGATTAAAACTGGTGAATGAAAGATTGTTAAATTAAAGTTGGGAATTGAGATTTTAGTAACATTGTTGATTAAAATTAGTTAAGAAAATAAAATTACAAATTGAATTGTATAAGTAAACAAATTATATTAGTTTATAGTTGAATTATGAGATTACATAAAGTAAGTTATAAACTTATAGTCGTGAGTTATGGTTAAAGCTTAAAATGTTATAGTTGTGAGTACATGTCTTTAGTTTTTGGTTGAATGATATAATCCTACAAAATGAGTTATATTATAGGAGATGTATATGGGTATTGTGTTATTATGTATCTTGAATATTTGAATTGTTGATGTTTGACTTATAGTAGATTCTATTTGATGAAATTCAATTGTGTATGGGGTAATAATACAAAATGAGTTATATTATTGTATACATTTATCGTGTAATTTTGTATGTTGAATACTTGAATTGTTAGTTTTTGAAATAATGGTAAATAGTGTTGGATAAAATTGAATTGTGCATGATGTAATCATACAAAATGAGTTATATTATATAAAATATGTATGTATAATGTGTAATGTGTTAGTTTGGACTTTTGACTTGAATTAAACAATACATATTTTGTGATAGTAGTTGATAATGAAATTATGTATTCTTCATTTTGATATTAAGTTATTACGTTCATTTTGATATATGTTTTGAATTATTTTTACAGATAAATGAAAGAAAGTTCAAATACTTCTGATCATTTAACCACTTCAGGAAGATATAATAATTCAGCTTAGGCTTATGTTGCATTGGTTCCTAGTATGAAGAACCATATTATTTGCTTGTTTTGTAACAAGCATTTAAAAGGTGGAGGAATCACCGAAGAAGCAATTAGTTAGGGTTAAAGGAGATGTGGAACCATGTGAAGTGGCAAATGAAAACTTCGCTTGAAGAGTATCAGCTCAAGATAGAAGAGAGAGGTTGAATTATAAAATTGGAAGTGGAAGTTCGTTTACTAGTGTTCATGATGATAGTGGGAATGTTGAAGGTGGTAGTATTCCTTCCCAACAAGTAGTGAATGTTACGTCTGGACTTGATGTTAAGAAAAGAAGAAGGCATGTCTCAAATTTTTTTGCAGCACGAGCAACTCTTGAAGCTTGACCTTCAATTCGTAGTGTCATGCAATCAAGAAAGTAGCTCACAATGTAGATATGGTAATGGCTAGATGGTGATATGATTCAGGTATAGCATTAAATGCTTTCCAATCTTATTATTATAAGTTTATAGTGGATGTTATAGCCTCTTACGGTTCAGGAGATAAAGCTCCTTCTATTGATAACTACAGAGGTAAACTTTAAAATAGCTCAATTTATAAAATTAAAAGTTATTTGGAAGAAAGAAGAATGGATAAGGCTACTTATGAGTGTTCAATCATATGTGACGGTTGGATAAATAAGAAACATGAGCCCATTATTAATTTTTTGGTTTATTCTGCAAAGGGCTTAATGTTTTTTAAATCTATTGATGCATCTGACCTTATTAAGAATACTGATACTTTATTTGAAATATTTGATAAAGCTATAAAAGAAGTAGGGTGATACGGAAACCCCAAGAAATCAAGGTTCTTGAAACCCCCTAATCCTATTGAATCAAAACCCTAATCTTTCTATTCTAAGAACATGCCAGATCAAACCCCAAATTATAAGTTTGAGACCCAATCCCAAAGAAATCAGAAATCAATTTACGTTGCAAGAATTTACTTACTGATGCAAATCAAT
>JANZXV010000211.1:28824527-28859770 GCA_027576455.1 Erythroxylum roigii | reverse complement strand
ATATAATTAATTAAAATATTATAATTAATTAATTACATTATAATTAATTAAAAAAACAAATAAATAGTTACAATATAATTAAAATATAATAAAATTTTATTTTTTAATATTTTATAAACCAACAATTATCGATAGCAATGGTAATCATTCCTTCCTTTTAACCAACCATTAAGGTTTTGAAACTCGGACCGAACGTCGAACCGGAGGCCTTATTAGTCACCGATTCGACCGGTTCGACCACTAGTCGAATCGGTGTGATGTCATAATTACGCAATAATTATATTTAATTATATATAATATTAACAATATTTAAAAATAGAAAATATACTAAATAATATAAAAATATATAAAATTTATTGAACCAGTAGTCGAATCGGTTTAACCAGTCCCGGTTCGACCGGTCAATTGACTGGTTCTTACCAGTTCCCACTGGTTAAATTGAGGACTGATTTTTAGGGATCACCCGGACCGGATAGCCGACTGGAATCCGGTCCCAATTTCAAAACCATGCTAGCCATCATAATTATAATGATAATATCTATTATCATTTCTCGCTATATTCTTTTTCATTTCTATTACTATTTTCTCGTGCAATCCAACTACTACCTTGAACATTTTGTAACACGACCGTATCGTAGACCATGTCTTCGATGAAAATAACCCCACTAAACTAACACAGCCGTGTCTTCACCCCTAATTTTCAAATGACAGCACACTCTGGATCATGTTTCTATTCTAGGTCATATATTTAACTAAAAACTTTTAAAGAAATGTCTGGGTAATTTAAAAAATACTTTGAAATTACACTCCTATATGTAAACTATAAACAACACGTTAGAACTCTTAACTTGTGAAAAACCTAGCTACGCCAAGAGATCTAGTCCCGTCCTTGATGACTGGCTATATGGTAAAATTTAAGTTTTGTTAGGGTATTGAAGTATAATGGTTGTTCTTAAACTATAATAGCTTCAAGCAATTGGTTATAAAGTAGCTAGGGGAAGCTGACATCCATTACATGTATAATAGACATGCCTATTTCCTACATCTGACACCAACTGATTCGAAACTTAGTTTGAAGAGTCCAACCAATGACATATGGAAATAAAGTTTGATTGAAGTAGCTGGACCGCATAACAGACTAATCGACTTAAACACCAGTAACAGCCATACAGATACAGTGATACCTTTGGACGTACAATTGGTGAGGAGTTGAACTGTCAAGTGTCAACATTTCTTACCAACCAACAGTTGGTCTCTGCCATTTTCCACTTCCCATATCAATAAAAGCCTAGCACAAGTAGGGAAAAAAACACATGGATCACAAGAAACTAATATCATTTAATATCTTCAGATCCAAGCTATGGCCAATCTTCGCCTTCCATCCAAAATATTACTACTCCTACTCCTCAACTTATCATTGATGAGCTCACTTGCTAACACCCACAATCTTCGAGAAGTAACCAACAATTCATGAAGTTGAATAAACTGAAGTCTCAACTTTACCAAAATCTGAGTTGTAAGAACTTCCAAAACCCGAACTCCCATTTTTACCAAAATCTAAGCTGTCAGAACTTTCAAATTTTAAAGTTTCAACTTTGTCAAAATTTGAGTTACCACCAGAAATTCTATGACTTGAAGTCCCAACTTCGCCAAAGCTTGAGCTGCCAGAAATCCTTAGGTTGCCTGTGCCTGAATTGCCCGAGCTAGCTTACACTCCCAACGATACCTGGTCTTCCAATTCCCAAGGACGTCGTCGATCCAGCTAAGGCAACATCTAACCACCCTTAAGTAACTACACATATGGCATTAAGGATTAATTTCTAGGACGTATTTCGATCAATGAACTTTCAGTTGTTGGTTAAATGATATTGTAGATTATGGGATAGGACTTCCGTAATTTTCACCTTTTGCACTCAAAATCAAAGTTGACGTTTACTTACAAATAGAACATTTGAGATTAGATTCAATTTTATCTTTTTCATATGCAAAGTCTAATTAGTAATATTTAGTTAGTCTTTAGTAATATTAAGCTACTTATATTTAAATTAGACTACAATATTTCAAGACTTATAATTTATAAATAGCTTATTTTTGAATTAAAATTAATTATTCTAATTTTCTCTTAATCTAGTCATACATTTCTATCCCACAAATCCAAAATTTTATTTATTTAATTATACATTTTTTCCTAAATAACCTTGCTCAACACCGTAATTTTATATTCAAAATTTCTGCATAGTCAAATTTGTAACTTTTCATTAGGCTGCATAAATATAGTCAATAAATATTTTTTTTGGTTCAACCTTTAAAGATATAGTGACAATCAGATCATTAACTTCAACTTCACTGCTATTTTCAACAAAAAAACTAACCAATTGTATATAATTAATTTAATTTAAGATCATGGAAGAAGCTAATAATCTGATTGCAGCCCAATAATAAGAGGGTATTGCTAATAAGTTAGAGAAGTTGTTGACAAAGAGGAGCCGAGGCTGAGCAAAATTTAGTTATATACATAACAAATGGAATTGAAGAAGTAAAGGGCCGTTTGATGATGTATTGGGTAAAAATGTTAACTAAAGCATTTAATAATAACAAATTTTGAATTTTAATATTTAGATATTCAAAATTTTAATATATTATAAATTAAGTTTATTGATGTGCTATTGCTATTTAATGATAATAAAATGCTATAATTTTTAATGGAAAAAAGTTCTCATTCAGTCTAATCTAACTGTGACTAGCAATTTATAACATTTAATTGAAATACATATGTTAAATAGCTTCAAGTTGATTGAAATTTTAGAACTCCACACTTGATCTAATAAGCGCCGTACAAATATGGAGACATCGTCTCAAACAAACTTTCCCATCTTGGCGATTGGCTTAATTCATTTCTGTTCACCAACAGTGGCCTGTTATGATCACCCTCTATCCTTCATCTTGAAGAATCTGGTGGTGGTGAGAATGCTATTTATGAACGTTCCAACGAGAGGAGATGCTCACCATCTTTAGAGACAAGGTTGGACTTCCCCGAACTGCCAGTGCCACACTTTCCAAGGTTGAATTGTCACCATTGCCTGAAATCCAAATTAGGTTGCCTGAACCTGGATCGCAGGATGTTCCGGATCTTGATGACAGTAACATCCTAGTTGGTACAGAACTGCCTGAGCATCTTCTGTCGTTGATAAGCCTATAACTTTTGAGAAAATAATCCTTACAGAAGATTTCAAAGGAAAATAATTTATATATTATTACAAGTACAACTAATATTTTGACAAGAAAATTAGAGGCAAGGAGCAAATAATGAAATCACTTAATTGAAAAACAGAAAATATATTCTTATTGAGGGAAAGCTGGAACTAAGGTGAGCTATAATTTAGGATCCTTTCTCATGTTTAAAGAATTCTCATCTTTATACGATATTAAAGCTTGACTTTTTGTATAATAAAAATAAGAATTGATAGTATAGAGATTAACGAATAAGATGCATTAAATACTTTTTCCTTGTTTTATTTTAAATTTAAAAGGTTGTTACCATGAGTTTCTATTATTATTATTTTAATTTCTTCATAATTTTGAAAATATATAAAAACTGATTTTACTATTTCTTTTTGTTTCTTGCCATAGTATGATTTTATTGTTAATTAAATGTATAGCATTTAATTATTTAATATTAATTACCAATAAAAATATGAATCATTTAATTAAAATTTCTAATTATGTTTAATTTTAGACATTCAATAAAATAATTTACATTTATAATTTACATTTAAAATATAAAAATTTTAAATAAAATTTGTTTTAATAATTATAAACTAAATATAAACATATTTTCAATTTAATTATTAAATTTTATTTTAATACAATATACTAATTTGTTAATAAATATTATTTAAAATAAATAAATAAATATTTTTATTTTATAAAGAATAATTTATCTTTAATTTTTATCTAATACATAATTATTTTCAATAATGAAAATATAACTACATAGATATTAACAACTAAACATGTTTTTGTTTTTTTAAAAAAGAAATGGAAACTAAAAACAAAAATTAAAAGGGTTTGTTACTAAAAAAGCCCAAACTTTCTTCAATTTTTCAATAATAGCCCGAAATTTAAAAAGTAGCAATAAAATGTCCAAAACTTTTAATTTTTTAAATTTTAGCCCAACATTAGTTTCACCGTTATCTGTGCTGACATGACACAGCCACGTGTTGACGCCTCTCACTAATTAGACACCTCAACTAGTTTAGGAGATGATTATTTGATTAGTGAAACGACGTCATTTACTTTTGATAGTAAAATGATGTCGTTTAAATTAAAATCAGATGAAAGTTCCTTCACCTCTTTTCTCCGTCTCTTCTTTGTCACATAACGCAAAAAACTTTGTAACCTAAAATCCCCTATATCCTCCAAAGTTGGTGCTTCTTCTATCATGCGTTGGTGCTCTTCTATCATGCGTTGGTGTTTCTTCTATCTCTTTGATTTCATGCGTTGGTGCTTCTTCTATCTCTATGATTTCTTCGTCGGGTAAAAATTGAAGAAGCAGTTGCCGGACTTCCAGTGGTGCCAACTAGGGTATGATTGGTCCTCTCCCTCTTTATTCTTCTTTCCACTCTGACTAGAGTAACTGAACGTATGATGGTAGTCTTGCATTTCATCATCATCACACCTAGTCAACGGGGTCTGGGGATGTCTGATAGTACGTAACCTTATCCCTACTTAGTAGAGAGGCTATTTCCGATAGACCCACATGTAGATGTGACAACAAAAGAGTAATGTAGGTTAAAGAGAAAAAGTAAAACTGGCACGCTAAATAATTATGTAAATAAAATTACAATAAATATATAAATAAATAATAAATAAAAACAAAATATAACTCGACTTTTAAAATATTTTTAAAACTAAAATATAACGAAATATATCATCTCTTTATCTGTAGAAAAGCACCAATACCCAAATGATAAGAGCAATAAAGCATCAAAGAATTGTAGAAAAGCACCAATACCCAAATGATAAGAGTGCAATAAAGCATCAAAGAACTCGACTTTGACTCAACATGTAGAAACACAAAATGTCTAAAACCATAAGATCATTAGGCATAAAAATTCAATCTTGACATAAACCCAACAATATTAGATGCAAAGAGATCAACCTAATCAAACCTAGAAAGTATTAAACAATAAATCAAACAAAGAAGCTAATATCAAAAGCAAAAAAACCATAAAGAACAAAAATTTCAGAAAACCCAACAAAACCCAGAAAACACCAATGCAAAAGAGACTAATTAATCAAGAAACATTATTATCATCAACTGAAATCTTGCATTTCATCTTGTCCACAAATGACTTGTGCTTCTTGAAAATTGAATTTGTATTGTGCTAGGTTTCTGAAAGCACAAATCCAATTTGTTATAATAAGGTTTCAAATTGGATTTGTGCTTCTAGAAAATTGACTTGTATTATGTTAGGGTACTAGGTTTCAAATTGGATTATGGTAGGGTACAATTTGCTTGTTATTGAAAAGGAGAATTGACTTGTATGTGTACATAGCAAATTGAACAGTAAAAACCTTGAATAATCATACGCTTGGTTTTCAGTATGAAATGTAAGTCGAATAATTTTTTTTCATTATAACTAAATGCATGATGGTTGATTCATACTTTGTTTTGTGTTGTATGCAGAATATATACATCTTGGTAATTATTGAAAAATATGATATTATATAGTCCATAGCCTAATTATTGATACTTCATCCTGATTTGCAGGGAAGAAGCTTCCTATCTTTCGATTTGTAAATGCAAAGGTAGTTTAGCTAAAATGTTAATATTGGGGATATTATGCTAAAATTTTAGAAATTTAATTCTTTTTTGGGTGAATTTACGAAAAGTAATCATAGTAGTGTTACATTTAAGGTAGTAACTTAATATTTATATGATGATATTGTAACAGGATAACCATTTATAGGTAGAAATGAAGTATATGTAGCTTTCGTTGGGCATGCACCTGGTATATAGTTCACATGGGAAGAGTGTCAAGGTGTTGTTAATGGATTCAAGGGTGCTATTTATTGTTCTTTTGATAGTGCAGTAGAAGCTGGAAGGATATATTCTTAATTTTGATTTTGGGGAATGAACATGGTATATTCTTTTGATCATAACTCTCTCATCCGACCTCCAATTGAGGTGATTCTTGAGGCAATGGTTTTCTAAGACATGTAACTATCTCTCTATCAAAATTGTATCAGTTGGAGTTGGAATTGAGAGAGTTTTCATTAGAACAAGTGAGAGGTCAGTTGAGAGAGCATGATTGAAGTATGAGCACGTTTTGGTATTTTAATGATATTTTGAGCTTTAGAGCTCCGATTGAGATGATTCTTTCTTTAAAGTGAACAAGAGACATAGAACTATAGTTTCTATGAAGAGGTCAAGTTGAAATTCTGATTTTAAGATTTCCAAATTCGGTTCGCAAATGGGATAAATGAGGTTGATCACAGTGACAGTTTTGTTTGGGCACACCATGGAACTATTGTAAGTGAATTTTTGGATCTTTATGAGCATGAAGATGAATTGATGATGCCCATATGGATTCAAAGATGAATTTTTTTTAACCCTTCATGGCTATAGGCACGCACGCTCAAGGCTATATAAGTAAGCAAGAGAGTTGGGTTCCGGAAACGGGGGCCAACACTAGGAATCTATTGGTTCAAGAATCACTTCATTTGGAGGTCAGATGATGAAGTTATGGTCAAAAGAATCAAACATGATTTTTGCCCTCAATCATATTATACCTGTCTTGGGACAGTTGGCATAACTTTCACTAGAGATGTCGGATCTACAACTTTTGTGAAGACCTCGAAGAGAGATTCTGTCATCTAGAGGGTTAAAATTGGACCAAATGATTCTATCTACTGTGCATAAGAAGGAAGGTTTCAGTCTACAGTGCATAAGAAGGAAGGTTTCTACAGGGTCTTCCTCACATCACCAAAAGTTATTAATCACTAACTACACTCTCCCGAGCATCTTCACTTATAAAGATCATAACTTTCAACTCCGATCTCCACAAATCATCTACTATATACCGTTGGAAAGATAAAAGATAGATCTACAACTTTCATGAAGAAAACTTTCTCTAATTCAGCCTAGATCAATCCAAAATTTCCCCTAAACTCATAATATAAATTTTACATTCATCCACCAATGTACTGCACCTAGTTCTCAACTTCATGACAATTTTGAGACTCTTAAAGATAGAATTTAAATTCAATATCTTCATAAGAAATGTAGCTATATGTTTCTAGTTTAATCCAAATTAAGAATCATCTCATTTGGATAACTACAGAAAATGTTATGGCTAAAAGACTGAAGTATACTCGGTGAACATTTTCCAGATTAACTACCACTTTTATTTCCAAATCTTTCCTTAACACAACTCATACCAAGACCACCCTTTTCTACTCCCTCTCCTCCTCACCATTCATGGCACCCACATACTCAAAACACCCTTTAATGAGATTAGCCTCTAACTATCATCACAAATGCTTCATTTAACCAAACCCATAAAATTAAAACATGACTTACTTGATTTAGCTTCCAAATCTTCAAAAATCACCTTTAAACCTTAACTCTTTCATCTCCACAATCATCAACTTTCATGGAGCAATGGGTTGGGTCTTTTAGTAGCAAGGTGGAGATATTCAAGTATTTAAGTGGCTAGTGATGGAGGGAAGAAAGATTCGACCTTATGGCTTGGAGAAGAAAGCATCGTGGGTGAAGAAGAAGAATGGAGAAGATAAAGGAATGAAGAAGATGAAAATATAGGAAAGTGTTCAATAAGTGGTGTGGCAAGTGACACATGTCACTTGCCATATATCACTTTCCCATTGTTCCTTTTGATCTACTATAATAACTAGTCCATTTTGTCTCCAATTTCTAATCCAATTGTCTCCCAATTTTCCATGGCACTTGTCAATAAATCCTAAAATCTTTTATCAAAATTTTTATTGCCATTGGACAATAATTTCTTCTACCATTTAACAATTGTTTTGCCACTTGGCATTTTTCTTAGTCCAAGATAACCTTAAATTCCAGAAAATTTCTAGATTTTCACCAAAATTTCTGAGTAAATAAATATTCTCCCCAAATCAATTTTTCACACATATAATCCACAATTCCAAATATAATCACATTTATAAACAATTATACCCGAAAATTGTCAATGAATGCATGTACAATTAATTTTGCGTGCAAAGATTCAATAGTCACATGCGTATATGCTAACATTATGCATGAGCATGAAAATGCATTTTCTTAATCTCTCTTTGAGCTCACATGTACCGAATTTTCGGGTTCTAACCCTTAGTATGGGAACGGGATGTTACAATTCTACTAACTCATGTTGGTAATAACAGGTTTAGAATGGGAAAACTCCTACGATTGATGGTTGTGCCACCTTTTTTCACAAAGATAAACTCTCACATTTTAAAAAGAAAAAAGAGAGGATCTAATGGTTTCCCTTATTTTGTTGGACATTTTCATATACTTTCTCTAATGATTTTTAGTGCTGAAACTGTTTGTATTTAGGTTGAATTAAACTACTTTGAGTAGATTGGTTAAGGGAGGATTCTAGTAGTTGAGTTTGTTACAGATGTGTATCTAATAACCCTGGGCAAAGGCAACTTCTCTGTGTTGTGAGTTAATTTATTATAATCAAACTACATGTTTGATGATTTAATCATTGTATTTTTTTTCGCTATTCTTTCTTCTCTTGCACAATGACATTTAACTGTCTATTAGGATGTCTGAGCTTAAGAGCCAAAATTCGAAAAATGTCATGAAGTCCTCCTCATGTCTCCAGTGCTCGTGCGATGTCGTAATGCCCTACGTTATATGTAAGAATTATACACTACTATAATAATAATGCAAAGTCTTAATAATCAAAGATTACATGCAAGAATTATAATAATAGAAAGTTATGCAATTTTATTTCAATATACCTACACGTTCGAAGGATTTTCTACCAGACATATACGTAGGATCCATTCCCTAGCTCCTCTGGAATCTACTTATCTATATAATAATCCCAATTCTTCTTTATAAAAATGGTTTCTGGAGTCTCTTTAATATAATGAATGAGTGAATAAAAAGGAGGATGAGGAGGAGGATTGTACCTCATCCTGCAAATTCTCAAGGTTGTCCTAGTATCCCTTGGGTTTCTGATGTTTGTAAGCAAGGGAGAGATTCATCAAAGATGCAATCCTTCTAAATCCACCCATGGGATTTTTTTCCTTTTCAATATCCACCCTACCATGCAAATAGAGTTGCTTTCTTATGGGCATAAACCCCACTTGCCCATGTTCTGAAATAATCTTTAGGAGTTTTGATTTTAGGATTTCAATGTCCCTTTGTAGACCTAGAGTGTGTTCTAAAGTTGAAAACCTATTTTGTTTTCATCCTACTCTAATTTAGAAGTAATTTGTTGATAATTAATGTTGCTTCTATGTAATCTTTTGAAGTTAGCATGTTAAGCTTATATCATCTTATGTTTCTTTTCTAATTCTGTTTCTTTTTTCCTTTACAATTCACAAGTTTCTTTTCCTTTTTCTTCTTTTATGAAATTAAATGCAGCAGTTGGCAAGATCAAATGACCCTTAATATGAAAAGTATCCTATGGCAAAGTTTGGTTGGACGGTTTTTAAAGACACTGATACAGTTAGTACTGAAGGATTTATCATATTGATGTTTTATGTGTACTTTTGTCAATTTGAGAATTTTGAATATAGTATAGATTAAGATTAATTAAGAGTCGCAAAACAAATCCAAAAATTTCAAATTGACAAAAGTACACATAAAACAACAATGTTTTATCCCTCAAAGGAAAGCTGCATAGTGTCATTCATGATTTATTCTTAAATAGGTGTTTAAAGGAGATGAACTAAAAAGAAATAGAATTTTTTTATAAGTGAGATCATTAGTGTATCGTACAACTCACTTTGAATTCAATTGCTTCCTTTTTTAGCTCTGTCACAACTTCTTTTGAGAGAGGATAAATCCTGACTACTAAACAGGGTTGGATAACATTAATATAATTACGTATAGCTTTCTTTATGCCTTTTTATTCCTGTAATTGATCGAAAATGAATTTTTTAATTTATGATTTTTCATATTTGAGATATAAATGAGTTATCCATCCAAGAAGTGGAAGAAATTATAAATATGTATGTTTATCGTGTTTTATCATATGATGACATACAAAAAAGGTATTACCATTTCAGTTTAGCAACATTTTGATAATATGGTGTGGTCTCTAAAGTGCTCGAGGAGCTAGAAAAATAATTCAAATTGTGGATAATAAAAATAAGAAATGATTTATTCCTTTTCTAAATCTTTTACTCTGAAATTTAATCCTTTTCCCTTTCTATATTTGAGTAATGACAAAATTTTTAATAATTAAAACATGAATTACTTTAAAGGTGTTTGGTACTAACAATTTTAAATATATAATTAAAAATTAATTAAAATTAAATTATTTGAAAAAATTTTGTACTGAATTGTGATTTAGTTAAAGGTTTGAAGATAAAAATATGCATCTAAAACTTAAAGTCAAACATAGAAAAAAAGAAAAGTAGATTCGTTATTGTAATTATTTGTGATCATAAGTCTTTAATTTACTCAAAGTATCTCCTCTAATACATATACAAGAGAAAAATAGATACAAACAAAGGAGATAAACGAAACAAAGACAATGTGCCAAGTTTTGTATCTGTTTCCAATCTTATGTTTAATAGAAGCCACATAGGTTTATCTTATCCATCATTTGGCTAAGAATCCAGGTTAACTCCTTACTACAAGAAATTTGTTATAAAAAAAAGCTTAAGCAAAGTTAAGATTAACTAAGTCAAACTCCATATGTTGATGTTGAAAAATGTTAATTGATATAACAATCAAAGCTGGATTAAAAAAAGAAAACAGATTTTAAATGCCTCACGAGTGTGACATGTTAAGTCACTCCTGCGAAAAGGTCTCACAGGTGTGACCTAAAATGTCACACCGGTGACATACAACATTCTGGTCAATATTTTAATTCTTTCCTTCATTCCTTTGGTTCTTAACAACATTAAACTGCTAATCTTGTAAAAATAAATAAATTTCCCAACAAATACCCTACATTATGTCAAAAAATATAGTTTTCCAACAAATATGTTGTCGATTTCAACAGAAAATTTTTCAACTGATACGCCATTGATTTAAAGATGCAATCTTATAAATGAAATTTATTCGGTTGCTGGCAATGAAATCTAAAAGTAATTAATTTTGCTTTTAATAAACATTTAATGTGTTGTCATTTTTTTGTTTTGAGACATATGTATGTTATCGTTTCAATTTTGTTTCTCAACAATTACATTCACGAAATCTGACCATATTTATTTTCTGTGTTTCCCTTTGTATTATTCTGCTTGTTCAAAATGAGGAACAAAGAAACACTATATCAACTTAAAGATCTTCCCCAATCGATTCAGAAAAATAAAGTTGTGCTGAAGTGTCTAACCAAGCAAACTCCTCTCTCACAGAAGTAGGTAAGATCTTTCTCTTTTTCTACTATTTCGTTTTTTTATGGATGAAGAGGCAAGATTATATCAATAATGCACAAAATAGCTACTTCCATTAACATTATTACCTACCTGATTAGAGAAGAAATTTTATAACAATGCTTGTATTGAACAGTTCCTAAAAGCTAACAGTGAACGTTAAGTTGGTTGCAAAAACTTTAAAGGCTTTCCTTTCTTAGAGGGAAAGTATGGTTATCGGTAATGTAATAGTAATTCTTATTATAATATTATGAATGCAATCAAATTTTCTTACACTTTTGTGCTACTTCTTAGTCGTATGTTTTTTTAAAAATCAATCCTTTTCTATTTCTTCTATTCCATTATAAATAAATTTTGTATTTTTCAAAAATAAAGAACAATAAATATTGGTTCACAGTGTATCAGATATTGTTTTTTTTTTACTTTTTGTTATTGTTTTTTTAATTTAAAGAACTTGACAGCAGATGAATTTTCCATTGAACTCGTAAAAGGGCTCGCTTATGTAGCGGGTCACGATGAAGATTCCAGGCCTATTTTGGTAACTCCACCAATTTCCTTTTATTCACTGATTCATTTTTTAAAACCAACGGAAATTATCAACAATATTGTTTACATATATCTTTTCTAAATTTGATTTTGGCATTTGTTACGTATAAATTTGTCCTAAAGCTTTATTCTTCCTTTATTATTGTACCGAAAGTTCCATTCACGAAAACTGTAAGTGACCATGTATAATTTTTGATTATAAGTCCATTTTAATTTTTATCCTTCTTAATTGATTATTAATCATATCAAAATTCTATCTTTTGCTTCGATTTCTGTAGAGTTACACACTTCATTGTGTTTACTTTGGAAGTTGCAATATCAACCATTCAAAAAAACTGTGAGCAGTTTGTACTCCTTTTTGATGCAAGTATGTTGATTTCTTCGAAAACTCCATTGATAACCCATAAAACTATAGCCAGTATTTTATCAAAGAAATGCTATTGTGTCTTTTTTGCATTGTGAATTGATAGTTTTTCATCAAAAACCTTTTAATTAGATTTAGATCAGTGGCTTCATTTAACCTTGTCATATGTTCTCTTATAATATGTTCCTTTTATCTTATCAGGCTTTCTTACGTTTGCTTTAACTTTGATAAATGTACTTTTATAAACATTGAAAATTATTACCAGCTATTACCTATCCAGACTTTATAAAGCTTTTGTAATCGACCCACCATCTTTGTTTTCTTATCTATGGAAGGTAATATTGTTATTTATATGCTTGTTATTTATATTTATATGCCTAATTCTTGTTTATTTTATCTCACTTTTAACATCTTTATAAAAAATACTCATTTTTAGACTTTTTTAACATACATGAGCCTATTACCACTGGCCCAGTTATGTTACACTTTTTACCTTCTTGTTATTTTTCTAACGCGTTGTCTCCTATTAACTTATAATTCAAAGCTTGATTGTTATTACAAGGTGTCCGACCATTTGTTGAATTTTCAACAATCACCACGGTGGTATGTTCATTAGACTTTGAAGAATCATTATAATTCTATAATTTACATAATCATCCGTAAGTCTCTTCACTTCAATTTGACCCTCCGTCCATGAGATCAATAGCTAAAGATGGCACGTGCTCATCAAGGTTTTCATTTACTATGTTGCAACATTTTAACTCAAGCCAAACCATGGTATCTTACCTTAGCCCCTCCAACTTCTTCAGAAATTGGATCCACTAGCAAGTCTCGTTTGAGCTCAGCACAGATTAACCCATTCAATGTAAGATCTATCTCCTTTGCATTACCCATTAGTAGAAAATGCCATCGAAACATCAACGCTTATACAACAGCAACCAACAAAACTTTATTCCCATTGATCCCCATTCCACAGTGTGTCACCACAACTGAGTCAATTAAAATTGCTGAGTTGCAGACCCCACAACTCTCTTCCTTTCGATCACTCGCCATGTTTTTATTTTCCAAAAAGACCTATAAACCTGACAACTCTAACGAGTCTTTCTTACCGTTCCTAAAATTCTACAGAAACCCCTATGATGAGATCATTTACAGGTAAAATATACGATCGTCACTTGGTGGTCTTTGTCTATCATGCCATCTCATCTCATGCAACGTCATATGTCCGTATCACAACGGTTCATCTCAAGCAACGTAATATGTCTGTATCACATCAGTTTTAAACTAAGAGTTAAGTTGACCACAATGCAAAATCTTGTTTGTATGATACATGATGAAATCCTTTTGTCTACTAGAAGATGATGTACTTATTATTTGCTTGTTTTTACATTAACAAAACAACAAATTTTAGTTTTGCAATATAGAAAATTTTATATTTTAAAAAATATAAAGAAGACCAGTAGCGTGTGATGCTTACATTAGTTAGAAGAAAAAATTTTAATGCTGCAAAAAATTAATATTCCTGATTTTATATTAAAAATTCACAATTTTCAGATTAAGATCTAATTATGACGTAATTTTTTAATATGTATAATTTAAGATTTATTATAAGTCTTATTAGAAAATAAATACTTAAATTAGAAAATTTAACATTTTAGTAGTCGTCAACTTAACATGTTAGAAGCATCTCAACGTCTATGTTATATGTGTTAAAAATTATTATCTTTAAAATTATTATGAAATTGATTAATGTTTATTTTGTCCTTTAATACATATTACATAATTTTTAATTATCTATAAATTATAATTTATCGTAAGTATATTTGCAAAGAATTACTATCTACCTTATCATTCACCACTGTGACATAGCTCTTGAAATTAGTATATAATTTTAATTTATTTATAATGTATAAATCATATTATAAGCATATTGTGCAGAATTAGTCATGTAAACAAATTATTTGGGTCCTTTAATATATATTAAAAATTCGTTGTTCTTTTTTAATATATAATTATTAACTATTTATAATGTATAATTATCATTTAATATACTATATTTCAAAAAATTACTTAAGTCATCATTCTCAAACTCACGGTTCACAGTTGTGACTCATGGTCCGTGGTAAGGGCCATTTAAGTCATAGTTGTGACTTCTCTAGCATTTTTATTTTAATTTCAACTGAAATTATTATTACCTTCGATCATCCACGTATCACGGTTATGAATTCTTAAGTCACAATCGTGACTTATTTTAATTTTAGCTGAAATTATTATTACCTTCCATCATCTCTAAACCATTGGCATTAAAAAACACTTTCACTTATACTTACTGAAGGTTGTCAATTAACTCACCTAAAGTTATTTCTCCACTGTAGGTATTTAAAATTGGTAATACTCTAACTCTCAATTATGTCACTTTAAACTTTATTTAATAATATAATCAGATTGGTTGCTCTGAATTAAAAAAATATGATGGCGCCAAACAATTTTTTTTACCTTATATTAGATTTTGTATCTACCTATAATTGCTTCCCTCTAAAAATTAGTAGTGATAGGTTCTAATTAATAAATTAATAAACCTAATCATCACCAACTAAAACTTTATATTTTCATTATACGTCACATGTTCATGCAAAGAAAGAAATAGTAAACGTTCCAACGAGATCCATAAACAACTAGATTTTGATTATTAACTGCAAACTTTATTATATTACATAAGACTTGATTGATGTTAAATTTGGAATCAATTTCAAAATGAATTACAAAATTTATTAGGATACACTTCAATTTAGAGCCACGCGCATTTTAACTCATTATTTATTATATGTGACAATTTGATAGACATAAAAGCGACAATAATTTTTGTCGGTGGTTGAGAAATAAAATTTTTTAATGACAATCTGACTTTCATCTGTAAATTTAATCCCGCCGTATTTTTCATCACTTTCTCACCCTATTATAAATAATTTACCCTATTATAAATAATCTTCTAGCCGCCAACCAGAGATTAGGTTTAATTAAAGGATAAGACAAGATCATTATTTGTTTTCTAAACATTTGTCAACCAAACACATCTGTATCCTTTCTTCTCTAACCATACAAATGTTTCTTTCTCAGAAGTTGTTCCTCTATCTCCAAACTATAAAAAGCCATATATTCAAGGCATCACATCTTTTCTATTTCAGTAAACAAGAGTTGGCCACCATTTGTAAGTTCTTCGTTACCCTTCATCATATATTGTTCAGTTTATTAAATTTTTTATCAAATTTGTGATTATATGCACTTAATACAGTTCAGAAGAGGAATTACATGTATCATATTATTTTATGTTAAGTCTTCATTCTTTGTTATTATCTTGTGTAAAATATATTATATAGTTGTTTTCCATATGTTGCTGCTCACAAATTTTATATTCGAATGAAAAATTTCTATAAAAAATGTGTCATCGGCGTGATTAGAGAAGGTCTCACGATTGTGACTTAACATGTCACACCTTGAAATTCATGTTTATATTTTTTTACTTGCATCAACTTCTTAATAGAGTTGATAACAAATATTACATCTGTCACATTATATCCATTTAATGCTTCATTCATTATTATGATGTCATATAAAATATATAATGGAGCTATTTTCTATCTTTTTCATCAACTACTATATGAAATTCCCAATCGTCACTTACATAGACTTTTTAACAAAGTTGATAACAGTAATTATGTTACTTGTGTGGCATTTTATCTTGTCAATATTTATTGTTAGTATGTTCTATAAAATATATGATAAATTGTTTAAATTTATGCAAAAATTGTCTTTGGAACTCACAAAGAAAAATTAGTTTTTATACCTAAGATTCCTTTGAAATCTTCAGAAAATGAAAAAATGGAATATCTTTTATCAGAACACAATTCCCTGTTCATTTATGTTTTGCAATAACCATAAATAAATCCCAGGGTTAAAACTTGATTATGTAGGAATTTATCTTCGTCAACCTGTATTCTCATATGGACAACTATATGTGGCTTTGTCAAGAGCTTGCACTCCTGAATCGGTTAAAGTTTTGATTATACTAGAAACTTTTGAATCTTTAAAACTTGATCAAAAAGCAAGAAATATTGTAATCCATGAAATTTTCCAATTAGTCAAATTATAAAAGTACAAAACTATCAAAAGGTACACGAATTGTTTTGTTCAAATTTATTTTATTTCATTTCATATACAAATTTTTTTTACTTATTATTTTATTAAATAAGTGTTTATTGATTAAAGATATTTTACCTGGTGCTCAACGGTGGTCATGTAAAATTACTATCCACGAAAAACAACATATTGTTACATCACTAGGCACGCCATCGAAGAGACAAAAGTTTATTTTTTATTATGAGGTATAACAACTATAGTTTCTTCATTAAAAATATCCCTTTTTCATTAAATTGATTATTAAATGTTCATTTATTATTAACAGCGATCACAAGTTGAAGCTATTATCTTTAACAATGATATCCAACGAATGAGCCAAATTTTGCAGCCATATAAGAAATATATCATTTGTAACGCCATTGTGAAGCAAATTCCGCCTCAATACCAAACTGAATACTTAAAAATTCAATGGATAATGACAAGTCACATTGTTGATAAACCTGTAACAAAAGATGACAACATCATCCCTATGAAATTCAACTATACATCTTTTGATCTTATCAACTATATGAACGACAAGGAAAAATCAGTCAGCTAGATCCTTTATCTATTTCTTTATAGAACTTTGACTTTTTCCTATTATATCTAATTATATTTATCTTTAATATATGATAGATATTTTGGGTGTGGTTGTTGAAGTCTTGGATCAGAAAGAAATCAGTAAAGATGGCAAACTTTTAACTGTCCAAAAATTTGTTATTGCCAATAGACAGTATGTTACATTCTCTATTATTCTCTACAGTTGATAAAACTTGAGACGAGTTCTTTTTTTATGAGATTTTCCATTTTTATATTAGGCAACAAACCGTTATATTGTCAATGTGGAATTCTTTTGTTACTAACGAGGGCCAACAAATTGTTGAATCTTTACGTACTTATCCAATAATTGTGTATCGCAGGCTAAAAGTCAACTTTTATAATGGTAATTTTGCTTTTTATTCGTCACACTTTTACAATTTTCTTTTATTTATCCTTCTATGTTATTCTTACCTTATAATTGAATTATTTTAGGTATTGCATTATTCAACTGGTTTGACTCTGCAATTCTTATTGATCCACCAATACAAGAAGCTGTAGATCTTAAAAATTGGTACTGCCACATTTTTTTATCTTTACTCTAACAACAAATAAAATTATATACAAATTTTAGACTATTTTAATGCTTTTACATTTATAATTAGCATTTTTTAGGGAATAAAAAAATAATAAGTAGCTCAAAAACCTTATTAACCAATAAGCTTATCTCATATATAATCTTGATGTATCTTTCGAATCACATAAAAAATTACTCAAGTCATCTTTTTAAAGTCCACCAATAACGTAAATACATTTTATATTCTACTATAAGCTTTCTGCCTCATAGATTGTCTATTTGATATTTCTAACAAAAATCTATTTGTATATTTGCAAACAGCATGAATTAAAGCTCGTATTGCATTTCAACAAATTTTGCAAAAATACTGGTATATAGCCTGTAAAAAATGCTTTCGGTCAGTAGCCGCTACATATAGAATTAAATTCACTTGTAATTCTTGTAGGGAGAAACTCCTAGCCAAATCCAGACATTTCTTTTTCACTTTTTTCTTTTCAATTTTTTCATTTTCTTATGATGCAGTGTATTTATTAGGAAACTAATTTTTGTAACAACATTAACAAGTTAATTTTCTTATATGTCACAAGTGTGACATGTTAAGTCACACTCATGAGAACTTATAATCAATATGTCACGGGTGTGACAGGTTAGGTCACACCCGTGAGAACCTATAATCAATATGCCATGGGTATAACATATTAGGTCACACTTATGAGACCTTTACAATATGTCACAGGTGTGACATGTTAAGTCACACCCGTGAGCCCTTCTCACGAGAGTGATTTAACATGTCATGCCTATTAGGCATTTCAGAAATTTCTGATTTTAATATGTTTTTTGTAATCTCCTTTCTTTTATAACAAACTTTTATCGTAAAAGAATTGTTATATCTAATTAACATACATAATCTCATTAAATTTTGTTTGCAAATGTAAATGCCGCTATGATGTTGATTTAACTGACAAAACAAGAACTATCATAGCTTCTATTTTTGACAAACTTGGTGAAAACCTCTTAAAGTTCATTGCAATCAAAGCTATGCAATTTTACCACCAGGTTATATTGTTTTCATCTACTACAAATAGCTTTACATTTAATAACAAGAATTAGGATATCTTTATCATATGACTAATGATCTACAATTTTGCCTTCCCATTACAAGAGTATCGAACTTCCCTAGAAAAGGTACACGCATAATTGAAAACCAAGACATTTCTTCTTCATATCAAACCTATTCACATCCACTCACCAGATGGAAGACAACAGTTCACTGTTATCTATTACCATGAAACTGATGATGATGCTGAATTACAAAAGGGTTCAACTTCAACCGAAAAAGATGATGACATTTCCACTGATGACCAAAATAACAGTGCTGACAGTACACTTACACCTATTTAAGGTATTTATCATTATTTATTCAATCAATTTTTCATTTTTATCTTTACCAAACTACGTGAACTTTTTTTTCGAGAATTATTTTATCATCTTTTATTTATTTACTTAGCATTTTAAAAAAATAATGTTGGCTTTTATACTCTGTCGCTAATATATTTTATTTTTTTTATATTTTTAGAAGATGTTGTTGTTTCTTCTTCAAGAGTAATACAATGTCTTCATAAAAGATTCAGCGATACTGAACCCACACCAGCCTCAAATGCAGATGTTGACGACAACAACAAAAGACCAAAATTCTCATAGACTTTTTTCACAGTTCATCAAACAACATAAGCATGTAACTTTTCTAACTTTTGTGCTTTAATTTCCTCTTTTCTTGAACTTTTTCTGGTAGCCTTTTATATCTTTCTCGCTTGTACTAGGATTTACTATTCCTTTTCATTTTTGTCCCCTGTAACAAAAGTGTGTGTATGATAAGTGTGTTTTTAGGTTATGTTTCTAGTGTGTTTTCATGTGTTATAAGTGCTTCTTTGTGTGTTTTAGTTCTAGTTTATTTTATCTTTAGCATCTTTTGCATCTTTTCTTGATCTTTGAAGTTTTTAGTTGTTTCTTTACATTATCTAGTGTTTGAGGGTAGTTTTGGAGCCTATTTATATGTTGGATTGATGCCCCTTGTTGATAAATTATGCAAGTATCAGATTTAATAGCACCAATGGGCAGACTAGAGAATTCAGATGATAATGAAATCTGGTGAAGAGGAAGGACAATGTGTATGGAGCTTGCAGTTCAAATATCAAGTCAATTGGAGGTCCGAAGAAGAATTTATGGCCAAAAGAGTGAAGAGTGTAGAAAATTATCAAACAACAAGCACGATCGTGCAACTACAGATGGCCAGCTCTTTGAAAATCATGATCGTGCAACTACAAATGGCCAGCTCTTTGTCACGATCATGCTTGTGCATGATCGTGCAACTACCAAATAACGAGCTCTTTGTCACGCTCGTGCTTGAGCATAAGTGTGACAGGTAGAACTCGCCAAGATCAGGTCAAACATAGGATTTTAAGTGGTTTGACCCTCCTCTTGACATGTATAGAGGCTCTAAATCCTAGGAGCCTCCATCCATCATAAGACACCAAAAATAGAAAAAGTGAGACTTTTGAAGGCTAGCCAAAGAGGGAAACACATAATCTACCTTGGAAAAGTCGCGACAACATCAAGATTCAAAATTTTTCCATTGGATTAGAGAGAAGGAGTTCTTGACCTTACCAAGCTTGTATTCTTTTCTCTTTATGAATTTTAGTGTGAAAAACATGGATTTTGTTGGATTGTTCATAATTATGAGTAGCTAAGCACCTCCTAGTAGTTGTTCTTGAACTATTTGTGGAACTCTTGTTGTTTTAGATGTAATGAAAGATGTTTTGTAATATTTATTGTGCTTATACCATGCAATAGACCGAGAGGGTGAGTGTGGGTATTTGAGTTGGGTAGTGTAATAAGAGTTAGCTCCCAATGGACCTAATAAATATTTATTTTTTTCCAAATAGTTGAAGAGAGATCTTAGCCGTTGGCTTAAAATCACCTGTAGGAGTGCTTAAAATCTTGTTGAAGGATTAAGAGAAGTTGGTAAGTCTAGAGATACCATAACTAACTTTAATCCGTTCAATTATGGTCAACTAATTACGCCTTGAGAGAGGGTAATTGAACATTAGAAAATCTTGGTGGGTCAAGCATAACTGGATCAAGAACACAAGAGCGAAGCAAAATAGGGATAGAGTAACTCCTAATTTAAAACCTTGGCCATCAAATTACTACACTTTGCCTTATTTGGTTGTTCTTTGCTAGTTTAATTAATTTCCATTTAATTTCCAGATTTTAATCTTTTGAAATCATTTTCTTAAACAAAGCTTAACCTAAATTGAGTGGTGTCTAGCATCAATCTCTGTAGGACGATATATGTTTTTAACTATAGGTAACGACCCATATACTTGCAATTTTTGACGTAAAACTAATAGTTTGATTACGAGCGAACAAGTTTTTGGTGCCACTACCGGGGATTGATTTGTTTAGCATCTTGTTTAGTTTAGGGGACTTTGACTTAAGAGTTTTGATACTTTTCCTTGTGTATTTGCATGTGTATAAACACAAGGAGCACAAGAAGATCTACCAAGTTTAGTGAAGAAAAGCCTCCATCCATCAGAAGACACACCAAAAATAGAAAAAATGAGACTTTTGGAGGCTAGCCAAAAGGGGAAACACGTAATCTACCTTGGAAAAGTGGCGGCAACATTAAGATTTGGAAATTTTCCAACTTTTTGGAGTAGAGAGAAGGAGTTCTTGACTTGACCCAGCTTTTATTCTTTTCTCTTTATGACTTTTAGTGTGAAAAACATGGATTTTGTTGGATTGTTCATGATTATGAGTAGCTAAACACCTTGTAGGAGTTGTTTTTGAACTATTTGTGGAACTCTTATTGTTTTGGATGGAATGAAAGATGTTTTGTGATATTTATTGTGCTTATACCATACAATGGACTGAGAGGGTGAGTGTGGGTATTTGATTTGGGTAGTGTAACAAGAGTTAGCTCCCAATAGACCCAATAAATATTCAGGTTATTCCAAATAGTTGAAAAGATATCTTAGATATTGGTTGAAAATCACCTATAGGAGTGCTTAAAATCTTGTTGAAGGATTAGGAGAAGTTGGTAAGTCTAAAGATAGCATAACTAATTCTAATCCGTTCAATTAAGGTCTACTAATTACGCCTTGAGAGAGGGTAATTAAACATTAGAAAATCTTGGGTCAAGCATAATTGGATCTAGAACATAAGAGGGAAGCAAAATAGGGATAGAGTAACTCCTAATTTAAAACCTTAGCCATCAAATTACTACACTTTTGCTTATTTGGTTGTTCTTTACTAGTTTAATTAATTTTCATTTAATTTCCAGTTTTTAATATTTTAATATCATTTTCTTAAACAAAGCTTAACCTAAATTGAGTGGTGTCTAACATCAATCTCTGTAGGACGATATATGTTTTTAACTACAAGTAATGACCCGTACACTTGTGGTTTTTTACGTAAAACTAATAGTTTAGGTTGCGAACGAACAATATACCTGCATGGTGGTTTTTTGTTATTAAATCAAAACCGTGACTAACATTTTTGTTCATAACCGTGACTTAGTTGTGCATAGGACAATTCTCTTTATTAAACTCGTCCACATTCATAAAATAATTACTTCTAAATTCATATAAATTTCAACATAGCAAAAGAAACCATTTTCTTTATTTCTTTATTTGCTTTCTTTTAACATGCCTTCTTTTCTGTTGCATTTTAATTCCTATCACATGTTTCTTAAGTAGATTCCTGTAACTACAGCAAGAACATAATAAAAATTTTGACCATACATTTTAAAGGTGAAAACATTAGTCTAATTTGAACATTCCTCTTGATATTACATAGAATTTAATTATTTCTACATAAATGAAACTTTGTTAGATATTTTCTTTTACCTTATTCTTACGACAATTCAAAACTGTATACAACAAACTCAAAATTTACCTTTTCTGTCTTGAACTTTTATTATTTATATACACAATTTTTCACTAAGAAATGCGCCTCATACACCAAATCAACCTATTCTTTTTATAATATTATTGCACAAATAGAAAATAACTACATAGCATAAACTACAACACAAACAATTAATATCTACTGTAAACACTTAATGGACGTATTACCATATCAGAATTTACAAATTTTTAACTGATTCTTCTTTTCTAAATATCTATTAACTTAATAATTAAACATATCTCTAAAGGTCACTAAACGCAAGAATTATAAAGCAACTATGATCTATCCATTTGCTTTTATTACTCTATCAACTTCATATTATTTTAAACCTAAAATATTATTCTCCCTCTTCCGCAATGTCCCAATCATTTTCTCCTTTTTGCCTACCCATTACTGTGTCAAACTTCCAAAGTTTAATAAGATCAAATTAACCATAAGACCAACTATTTTGATTTCATCTTTTGCTAAAACTACAGAAAGACTATCACTCAAACATACACATTACGGTGAAACCTTGACCACAAAGACATCAAATACTACATAAACATCAAAATTTTTAATGACCACCAAACTAAAACTATTTAAGAAGAAAAAATTCCCACTCACAAATAAGACATTTCAACATAACTAAAAAATAAATTTAAAATCCCATATACATACACATAACACATATATTAATTATCAAGACTCTTTCTTCTTCACCGTCACTCTTTGATTTTTTTGCAACTTGTCTGTGTCTCCAAATGTGATGAAATAAGTGAAGATTAATGGGCCTTCATCCCTCATTCACAAAATAATTTTATTAAGATTCATACAAATTTCAAAATATAAAAACAAGCCAAATTATATAAAATTAACAACAAATACCTCAATACTTAAAGTATTATCGTACTAAACCAAAACTCAAAGCAATAAATTATGAAAACACAAACAAAAAAATAAATTAATAATGACAACAAATTATTTTCTCATTTAATAATTAAAGATGTCAAAGATCAATTCAATAAACATAACCTAAGATTTTAAAACTTATAATAATCCGTGAACAAACTATTCTTCGCATGCATAACCATAATTAACAAGTACGTCAACTGAAAGACCATTAAGAAATGTGATAGACACTCACTCCACTTTGCTTTCTCTTAAGCATTTAAAGGTCATAAATATTCATTTCAAGTTAAGCATCTACCATAAGCTTGCTTACTAATCCAATCTTCACTACTAAATATCTAACACAAACATTAATCTGAAGGTCTTTATTTTGGTTATGATGGGGCCAAGCTAAAGGTAGGGACAAAGATAAACCAAGCTTTAAACCATAGAACTAATTGAGCATTTAAAATGATACAAACCAATAAAACATAATACATGCAATTTTTTCTTTTGAATTACAAACTTAACCTTACCAATCTCCCTTACTTTTCCCTTCTGCCCTTTCTTTTCATTTTGTTTTTTCTCTTCTTTTTTTTGTTTCCTTTGCATTTTTTGCTTCTATTTCTTTTTTTTTTTCCTTTATCTTGTTTTTTTACTTCATATGATTTGTTTTTTTTTTCCAATTTACAACAACATAAGTTCCACCCCAAACTTATAACCTAACTATATGCTATGCTTCTCTCACAATTATTCTCTATAATCAATTATACCTTTGAATGCTCAACTTGCCCTTATGGAGGATGTAATCAAAAGAGATAAACAATCAAGGACAAGGCTTATATTTTGGGTTCTAACCAAAAACAGGTTTCATCTATGCGCAAGGGGGCTCATTAATGATAATATCATGGTGGCTTTTTAAGCTATCAAGATAAATCTTAAATGCCTTCATCGCTTCAATGTTTGCATAAGATTACGTAATCTCGACTAGTATTTGCAAGTAAGTTCTAGATTTGCTTAACCATGAAAGAATACTGTCAACAATAAATACTTTTAGCTGGGGTATAATATCTTTAAAAAAACTCAAATTCTTACCAAAGGAGGGTCTTATTCATCTATCACAACAATCTAATACCCTTTCAATTGAAATCCAAGTCAATCAGTTTAAGCATGCAAATGTATTAATTCACTCATATTATGCATTTATAATCCTGGTCATGTTCATTTAATAACCGAACATCTCTAACTATTGAATAAGAAAACATACATGTAATGTACAAACATACACTGTCAACATTATAAGAAATTAATTAAAAGATCTAAGATGCAAACAACATAAATAAAGACAAACAATAAAAGTAAAAATAATTTAACAAAAAACAATCAAAATAATAAAAATAAAAAGATAGAAATACAATACTAAGATGAAGGTGGACGGTGTCTGGAATGAGGATTTAAATTCGCTAGGAAATTCCTCATTTCTGCTATGCTAGTCTTAATCTTGTTGAATTTATCATTCGTTCACCGTTCAAATACAATAAGTTGATTGAGCAATGATTGATATTCAACAGAATTAGGTGCAATGTTCCAATTCATAGCTTCAGGTGGAAAAACATCATCCCCTTGTGTACCTTCAGCTACTCCGATGTGAGTACACTTACTACTTGAAGCTTCTATTATGTCGTCATTAACAAGAACATAACGATCACCTTGTCACCTAACAATTTTCATACACACTAATGACTGCATGTCTAAATTAGAGTTCCCTGAAACTAACTGCATAATTGTTCTCTCAGGTAGTAAACCAAGATGCTCTGCAATTTGGGTGACAAATGCTCCAACTACTATTTTGTCGGCTCTAGCTTTAGCCACACCCATTAGATGTATACTTAACCACATACCAGTATTAAAGAGTTTAGCATGCACCACACACCACAATACAAACAATTTTGCTTTAGAGACTGCACCTTTGCTATCTCCTCTACCGAATAACGTAGAAGTTAAAAACCTATAAAGATAGCGAAGGTACAGGTCCACTAAAGCAGACGGTTTAGACCTACTTGGAGAAAAAACGTTTCTTACATTAGTAATTTCATTCCAAAATTATATAGGCCTGAAATTATCATGGTAGCCACATAAATCACTATGTGAAAATCCAAATATACTATGCATTACATCCAAAGTAATAACATGAGGAATATTTATCAATCTAAATGTTATATTATTTACAATGCCATCTTCGTTAAAGATCAACTGTAAAGTAGTCAAAATTTCTAGAGTTAATTCAACATATAAAATTTTGTAAATTCAACAAATCTATCCCATCCTATGTTATGCAACAATTCATTCGTTCGGTCAGCTATTCCTAATTCAACAATTGCTCCATGATCAATAAATTTGTTCGCTATAATCAGGCGATCTTTCAAAGTTGCATGCCTTAACTGACTCTCATAACTGTCAAATCGAAGACAAGGATTACATAAAATAGGCATATCATCTAGTTGACAAGATGATGACGCCGACAATCTCACACGAGACATAACCTGAGTAGCAATCAAGGTCACGGTATAAATATACGTGTGAGTTGTTAAAACATAATTTTTTTCTACGATACAACATCTCAAACACCTTAAATATTTCTTATTAATCAATTGTTTAATAAATAATTATAAAGCAAAGGATTAAAACGAAGAAGATAATTAAAATAAACGACTCCCCTCCTCGTAAACCCAAATGATACCTTGTCTAATTCAACGTGTTATACTAACATCACAACAACAATGAAGTTTGTCCCTCTACAAATGCGAGAAAGAAGCTGAAAAATGACAATTTTTAGTTTTAATGGAAGTTAACAGGTATCTCACCGACAGCTAATGGTAAACGACATGTTGGAGCAGATGTTGGAGAAGCTCAGGTGACGAATAAAGCCGGTGGCTGACAAGAGGAAGTCGCAGGAATCACTGGAGAAGAAATTTCAGGTCAAAGAAGAAGAAATTGCAATTAACAGGCATGATATTTGGTTGTGTGACTCAATTAGAAATAATGAACGATTAGGAGTTTGAATTTCAATCACACCCGTGAAAATTTTTATCTGATTTTTATTTCTTATTTTTACCAACTATTTTTATTAATTATTTTAAATATTTGAGTTTCAGTCACGGGTGTGACTCACACTCGTGACAAATGGTGACATTTTTTATCTGATTTTTTATTCCTTATTTTTACTAACTATTTTTATTAATTCATTTTAAATATTCTAACTCTTATATTTTATCTTATTTTTTGCACAATAAAATAAAAGAGAGCTATATATATACTTAATATTAGTATATAATACTTAATAATAATTAACAATTAATAATATATGGTTAATAATTAATAATATATTATAAGCAATAATAACGTAATTAAAAATAAATAATATTTAATTAGTAATTATTATTAATTGATAATAACATGCACGGTATGCTTAATAATAATTGGAAGTTTCACTAAGTCACACTCATGATTCATGGTGACTCATCATTTTTTTATTTGATTTTTTATTCCTTATTGTTACTAACTATTTTTATTAATTCATTTTAAATTTTCTAGCTCTTATATTTTAACTTATTTTCTGCGCAATAATTTTTTTCCATATTGACAAATTAATTTTTTCCACAAATTTGAATATTTAACAATATTCTTTACAATTACAAAACTATTTTATCTTTTCCTCTGCACAAATTTCACACCCTACCTATACACACCCAATCACTGTTCTCTGTGTTTAGCTGCTAATGAATCCATAGACCACTTATTCTTTGAATGCCACTTCTCTAAATTTATTTGGGACCAATGCCTCACCCATTTTCATTTGCCCATCCTTAACTAGCCTAAACTCTCAACAATCCTCTCTTGGTATAGCACAGCTCCTAGGACCGGGCTGTCAACATTACTTTATTTCCCTCTCATTTTATCCACGACCGTGTACCTTATATGGACCAAGCGTAATGCTAGAATCTTCAAGAATGAAGCCATGGATGTAGAGCGGGTATATATCGGGATACTCTCCCACGTTAGGGAGCATCTTAGTCTATTCACTAAGGTGAGGTAACTTTTATTTTATTATTGGTTTTCACTAACTTGCAGGTAGGGTCCCTATTTTATTCGCGGACACATGTGAAGAGTCAACACAGTCTCTTCCCCACGGCTTTCAACGCTCTATAATCATCAGCTCCTCCAGTCACATCCGAGTTCAACCTTCAGACGGCTTTCCACTACTTACATCATTGGGAGGTCATTGTGTATTGAGTGCTAGCTAGTTTTGCGCTTATTATTTCCTCTTTGGTTTGAGTTGGTTTGTAGCCTGTTTGAGTAGACAGTATTAAAAGTAGTCATTGGTTAGGAGTGTGGCTTGTTGCTTTGATCCTATTTATGTTCTCCTTGGCTCCTGGGTTAGACTTTATTTTGTACATATTTTGCTTAATTAATTATTTTTTTTCTGATTTATCAAAAAAAACTCACATTTATCTTTTTAATTCCTACGTTGATATACATTTCCAAATTCTTTAATTTTTAAATTGTTAATTTTGACTTACTTATTTTATTAATTTCTTCTAAATATTCCAACTATTATATTTTTACGTCTTCTCTTTGACAAAATTTTATCCACAATCACACAATTATATTTTTTCCCACAAAATTTTAAACTACACAACATTCATTTATACATAACTCATATATATATATATATATATAAACACTCCTTAATTCTAAATTAAGTGGGCATTATACTTATATGGATTATCTGCTAGTGGTATACTAATGGACAACTGAAGCTCTTCTGGACCCCTCAGCCTTAAATCTTATCTATCCCACACGTGCATACATACTCCTGCGTGGCATTGAAAATTCCCACCTAAAATAAATGCCTTTTGTGGCCGTTTGATTTTTATTTTACAATTTAATTTAAATAGTAAATATTTGAATTTATTGCGAGTAACTCCAGGAATATCTTTTAATGCTGGTTGGTTTTGTAAGATGAGAAATTTTTGGTCATTAAAAAGTCAAGCAGTAAATGGGTGAACTATAATTGCTTATTTATATATTTTCAGTTATAATTTGGTCAAGCTTATATCTTCATACCTGATATTAAATTAACTATGCTGATGGTCCAGTGCGTGACCTCAGAAAAGGAACAACTCCAAGGAAGGAAATAATAATTAAAAAAAGAAATAGAAACAGAAGAATGGCAATGTTAGAAAATCAACTTCCCAATTTATAGTCTTTGTCCTTAGTCGACATAAAATTTAATAATTTACCAGCATTTACGGATTTTCATACAATCCACTTATTTTTGAGCTGGCAATTTAGCATTATCCTCCTTGTCAATCGATAAAGCCTACCTTATTTGGAAAAAATTCACATCTTCTGTCCAATGTTGCGGTGTCTTATTGTGTCCAATAAAACTCAACCATTTATTTATGTGAGTCCCGCAAAATAAATGACTGAAATTCTGCGAGACAGAATAAGACAGAATAATATTGGACAGAAAATCTGGATTCACTTGGAAAGTCTAACGAAGATGAATCCCTACCGCCCCCAAATAGTAAGGCGTCATAAAAAAATTTCAGGGGTCGCTGCTCTAGAGGACAAATTCTGAATTAAGCATGGAGTAAGGTCGCAGGAGATCCAGGCTCCTTTGAGAAGTTACGCTGTATACCTCCCATTGCAGATGATGCACTAGTCTTTCCACATCCTAAAGTGTTACACATGGGTAAATGTTTCTTTGAAAAACAAACTTCTTTTCCAGTAGTGAATCAATGGGTAAATGTTTACTAAAGAAAGCTTGGCTTAGAAAACTATCTAGTAAGTGAAGACGAGCTCTTCATCTTCAGATTCAATATTGAGGAGATGGTGTAGAGAGTTCTGGTCCTAGCCAATGGCACATCCAATGAAAACTGTTGTCACTAGAGGAATGGAAGTTTGGGGGTATCCTTAGATAAAGTTGACCTATAGATTATCCCAATATGGGCGAACTTCTATTGATTTCCTTTGGAATATTGGTCCTTGAAAGGTTTAAGCTACCTTACAAGTTCCCTTGGGTGGCCATTAGCGCTAGCTTGTTGACAACATTGCCAATCTAAAAAGAATTGGCTTTACGTGAGTGTTGATTGAGGTGAGTCAGCAAAGAGAGCTACCAGACTCGGTGCAAATCATGAGGTTTAATAAAAAGGGGGAACCTGTAAAGGACTAAATCAAGGTGTCTTATCATTGGAAGACACTCAAGAAAGGCTTGGAGAAGGTTTGGCAATCAAAGACACGTTTTTCTTTGTAAAATAAAGTCACTACCGATGATGAAACAATTGAGGATTCATAGTCATAAGTGGAAAAAGAAACCTCAGTAAGGCTCATCCCTTGAAAGACAATATAGCAGATAATACTTCTTTAGAGAATATAGGGAACAAGTTGCACCTTAATGTAAAACCTATAATTGATACCTTTAAACAAGACTCTTTTATACTAGAGGGGAAAACACAAAGAGACATGCTAGAAGATCTAACTCCTTGTCAAAAAGGGAAAGCAACACGTGAAATAGAGGGTGAGATAAGTCCTAACTTAACACATCTTGAATGTACGCTAAAAGAGGTAGAAGCTAGCCTTAATCCTCGTTCTAGCAATCATATAACTAGGAGGAAGAAACGAAAAACCAAAAAAAATTAATGGATCTAGTAATATGGAACATTAAAGGTTTAAATACCCAAATAAGTAGATGACACTCAAAGATATTTTAGTACAAAGAAGTCCATATTTTGTTGGTTTCATTGAGACCAAAATAAAAAGAAGATCTTTATAAGAAAGGACTTTGATTTATGTAAAAAGAGTGGGTTACCCTCAGAAATCATTCATACCATCCCAATGGTAGAGTAATTATGACTTTTTATCCCTCTCAACTACAACTAAAAAGCTAGAGCAGCTTATATCGGTTTGTGCATTGTGAATTGGTATTAAAAGATTCAAACTTACCTCTATGTTGGCAATGGGGAATTTTTGAAGAGCTAATCTCTGGGATAATCGATAGAGAATTGGTGCTAATATGAATACCCTTTGGATGTTGTAAAGTGAATACCCTTGGATGCTTGTAAGAGAATACAATTGCACTTTACCCTCCTCTAAAATAGAAAACAACTTGAGATATGTTCCTTTTAGATTCCATGAATTACCCAACCTTACCTCTATTTTGTGTCTAATGGATCTTAGATTTATAGGCTCACTTTACACTTAGAGAAATCATCAAAGTGGGAATAGATTCATTCAAAGGAAGTTGGATAGTTGTCTCGTAAATGGATCTTGGCTCAACTCTTATCTCTAAAGTTATGCACACTTTGGTAACACCATGATATCTAATCACACTCCTATTGAAATTGAATTAAACTAGCAAAAGTGTAGAAGGAAGGCTTCCTTTAAATTGTTCATCTCTCTTCGTTAATATCTTCTTTTCAAACAGGTGGTAGAAAAAGGATTTCGCATAGATTGCAAGGGTTCCTATAGTTATAAATGCTAAAAAGGATTAAACTTAAATATAAGAAGTTATTGAAGAATAATGTAGATAAAATTATGCATGATAAAAGAGAAGCATTTAAGGCTCTTAATTGAGCTCAGAAAGCTCTTAAAATGAATCCACATGAGCCTACACTAAAAGATAAGGAAGCATTAAACCTGACAAGGTATTACAAGATCCTGAAAACTTCCAATCTATAATCGAGACAGAAGTCTGAGATCTTGTGGTTATGGGAAGGAGCAAGAAAACTCCAAATTCTTTCATAATGTAATTTAGGGAAGGAGAAATAAGGGACGTGTTCTCTCATTAAGAGACTCCAATGGTAACTTAGTCAATGATCAGTATAAACTCAAGGAATCACTTTAGGGAAGAAGTAGTGAAGTTAAAGCCCTTCCTAATGATCTTACCAATTCCCTCAGTGGTTCTTTGTCCTCCCATCATACTACCTCTTTGATAAAGAAAGTCACCCCATAAGAGATCAAGTTTGTCTGCCTTTCATCCATATAAAGAATCTAGACTTGATGGATTCAATGTTATATTTTTTCACACTTTTTTTACCAAATTGGAACTATAGTAACTAAAGCAGTTCTTCAATTCTTCAATACTGGTAAGATACTACTTGAATTGGACAAAACTTATATATGTCTTATCCCTATGGTCTCCAATCTTACTAGCCTCAATGATTATAGACCTATTTCTTGTTATAATGTTGTCTATAAATTGATTTTAAAAATAATTACAAATAGACTAATGCACTTCCTAACTACATTAATCTTTGTCAAGGAGCCTACATATCTGGTAGAAGCATTGGTGATAACATTATTGTTGCACAAATTCAAGCCTTTAATTCTTTTGAAAAGAGTTTAGGGATTGAGGTAAGGAGGACCATTTCTCCTTAACTATTTGCAATCACAATGGAGAACTTGTACAAAGTCATTTCACTGAACATTACAAACGCTCTTGCTTTCAAGTTCCATCATAAATGCAATAAACTCCAAATTTCCTAGTTATCCTTTATTAATGATCTCTTAATGTTTTATAGACTAGACTATGATTCCATAAAGTTGCTTATGAGATCAATGGAGATCTTTAAGGAAGTTTTAGGGCTAAGTTTCAATTATGTGAAGATTTCTATACTTTTGTTAGCTACAAAAACTTACAATGCCAAGATAATCCCTCCTTTACTTGGATTAAAACTTTAGCAATTACTTTTTAAATATTTAGGAGTTCCCATTTCAATTAAAAACTTGAATTCCATGGATTATAACCCACTAGTCAACTCAATTGAAAGAAGACTATATTCTTAGCGTAATATAAATTTGTCCTATACAGGAAGGCTTCAACTAATATTTAGTATGCTCAATAATCTATCTAAGTGTTTATTGGTGCTCACATCTAGCCTTACCAAATGGAGTGATGAAGAGAATGGATAAACTTATAAGGGACTTTATCTAGAAAGGGACCACTAATAGTCTAAAGGTTTTAAGAATCAAATGGAGACTTTATGCCTTGCAAAGCAAAATGGGTACTTTGCTTAACTTTTTATAGAACCATGGCTAAAACTTTAATGGAATAAATACCTTGGAAGGTTTGTAAAAAAGATGTGAAAAAATAAGGGTAAAGTGGATACACGCATACCACTTAAAAAGAGAAAGCATATACACCCTTAAGATAAAGCCAACCCACCCCTAAATGTTTCAAATAATCCTGTAAATAAGGAACTTCATACAGGCTCATATAAAACACAAAATAGGCAATGATAGTGCAATAGAAATTTGATTTGATATTTGATATTCCCTTAGACCTGTTGATAAATGCATATTTGACTATATTTATACACGCATATTTGATGTATTTTGCTTGATATTTTATAGTTTTATTGTATCTTTGGTATTTAATTCTCTCTAAGTGCATTTATAGATTATAATGCCTTAATGGATCAAAAAGAGAAGAATTTGGATGAAAATGCTACATAAAGCAATGATTTGAAGCAAATTAGAGATACACGAACATGCCTATGCCTGTGTAAGTATCAGAGCCCATGTAAAATCACAAATTTTGGAGTTTTTGAATATACACGGTCTCTCACACACCCATATATCAGATTGTGCATATCCTAGAAATCCTAAAATTTACTATAAAAAGATGTGATCAGAGGCAAATTGAAGAGAACATACTTTTGAAGCAGATTCCAGACATAAAAAGCTTATGAAAGGGGTGGTATTAATTCAGAGATGTGGAAAACGCGAAGAATTAGTGAAAAGATCCAATAGATTACAAAAGGGGTGATTACCTTTAGAGCACTTATCTAACTAACTCCTACTTGCATTAAAGCCAATCGCTATGATATATAATACCATAGGTGTGTACATGTGACACAAAACTCTTTTAGGAAATAGGCTTAGTCAGCGAATTAGCTATATTCTAATCAGTGGGAACTCTCTCTATCTTAACATCATTTCTACCAATGATCTCTCTAATCAAATGACAGCGCCTGAGTACATGTTTGGACTTCTGATGAGACCTCAATTCCTTCGCCTGCACTATAAGCCCGTTGTTGTCACAATACAACTACACTGGGTCGAAACCACACCAAGTTCCATGATGAACTTCTTGATCCAAAACACTTCCTTTGTCACTTTTAAAGCTCCAATGTACTCCGCCTTTATCGTCGAATCTGCAATCGTTGCTTATTTGGAACTTTTCCAACTAACTACACCAACATTTAATGCGAATACATATCCAAACTGGGATCTAGAGTCATCTATATCAGATTGGAAATTGGCATCAGTATAGTCGCTTACCATAAGATCACCTTCTCCGTATACCAAGAATACATCCTTAGTTCTTCTTAAGTACTTAAGGATATTCTTGACAACCACCCAATGATCCTCACTAGGGTCCGACTGATATCTGCTCATAACACTTAGAGCAGACGATACATTAGGTCTAGTACATAACATAGCATACATGATTGATCTTATAGTTGAAACGTAAGGAATTAAACTCATGTGAGTCCTCTCATGTTGTGTCTTTGGACATATAGATTTAGAGAGTGTAGTCCCATGTACCATGGGAAGGTAACCTCTCTTGGACTGCTATATGCTAAGCCTCTCTAATATCTTGTCTATGTATGTAGACTGAGAAAGACCATGCAACCTCTTAGATCTATCTCTGTTAATGTCTTTATTTTCTATCTTTTTATGTGTTAAGTTTCTTTATTCTGGAGGTTTGAAGTTATACTTAATGTGAATTAATCTTGTTTTATGTCAAGCTGTATTTTGGAACTAAATAGAAAGAATCCCGACAATTTTGGGATAAAAAAGAGTTGAATTAGACGTTGACCCTAATTAGACACGACCTTGTGTAATAACCAAAAACTTAAAACACAGCACAATGAGTTAGGCGTTAAAACACAGTGTTAAGGATCAGAAGCGAGGGCATGGAAGACAGGCATGGAGATTTAGGAGGCGTAGACACTGTGCATGGACCAACTTAATAATTTGGCACATAAAGCTACAACGCAGAGGGAAGGAATGACGACATACAGTAAAGGCAGCGAGGCTTTAAGCGTGAATATGGTTTTAAAGAGGAGGGAGGTTTTATTTTGTCTAATTAGCTACAATTACAGTAGAAGAACAAAAGAGGCTTAGAGAACACTACAGAGGGCGGCGGCTGAGTGTGAAAGAAGAGAGTTTACGTGAGAGATAAGAAGGTGCTCATTAATCTTTAATTGTCCCTTCAGCTACAACGACGAGAAGGACGGTTTAAAGAAGGCCAGGTTATAAAGATTAAAAAAAGAAAGAAAGAAGGTTGTGGCAGATAGCAAATAGAGAAGGATGCCTGTGACAATCCCAACACCAACGATTGTTCCAACATCAGTGACAGTCGAAATAGTTAGGAAAATCATGATATTAATGATTGAGCCCAAGTTTATCTTATAAATTGGCTACACTTTCATGGCTGTTAATGTACTTTTTGACTCTTAATTCATGATTTTGTGCTTAAATTAATCCCTTGCGGTGAACTTATGTTTTATGCAATTTGTTAGTAAAATTGTGCAAATTGAC
>JANZXV010000211.1:28730205-28751742 GCA_027576455.1 Erythroxylum roigii | reverse complement strand
GTTTTGATTCATACCTTGCATTTTTCATATTTTCTTAATTTGCTTACTTTATTTTATTTTATTCTCAAATCAATTAAATCTTGATCATACGAGCAATTTTTCATCGTTTAATTTAATTGTCTTACGTGTTGGAAAATTCCCTTGGGTACGATATCCGGTTCTTACCGTTTTATATTACTTGTCGACGGGGTGCACGTGCCTCTAATTGGTCTAGATAGAATTTAATTTATATTGTTCTGTTTGGATCGCAACAAACAACGACTCCAATAATTCGCCTCTTGATCTAAAACTTAAAAAACCAATTGTAATAGTTTAGGAGAAAAATAGGCGAACAACCAGGTGAACTAAGTCTTGAACCTAGTGTTTCAAAAATCAGAGACAGAACCTGCCAGAAAAATAAACAGCCTTAAAATGCCTTGGTCTCATGATCGCTCTAGAGAGATAGCCCAAATACTCTCATAAAAGGGTGACTAGCCCCCCAGAATCACATAGGTGAGTCCATCAAGTGTGTACTGCTCACATCACCTAAACTTGGGTTATGGAACTCATTAAGGATTAAACAATCCATTCTCATCAAACACAGTAAAGTTATGATAGGGACGTTATTCAACAACTAAATAAATCTCCGTATTATTCCACAAATAATGTACAAGTAAGTAGTCACCTCATAACTCATTTGACCCATTGAACTTAGTTTCCTAAGATGGGTGTCCATCATGAGGTTACTACACAATTGGGCTCAACCCTTCCCTTTAGCGTACTTACTCAAAGCTTTTGTAAACGGATTCGTTAAGTTTCTCTCTAACTTGACATAATCCAGAGAATTACACCATATCTAATTAAAGTACAGACAATTTTATGTCTCAATCTGATATGTCTACTTTTGCCATTATATGCCTTGATCTTAACAACATAAATGGCAACCTTCGAATCACAATGAAGGAACACAGAAGGAATTGGTTTTTCCAAAAGTGGGATATCTGCTAAGATATTCCTTAGCCAATTCCAAAGCTATAAACTCAGTCTCCATTATTGATCTCACAATACAGGTTTGCTTGGATGATTTCCAAAACATTGCAACTCCTACCAAGGTAAAAATATAACCAGTGGTATAGTGTATATAATTACTCTTCGTAACCCAGTTAGCATCAGCATACCCCTTCCAATACAGGAAGATGGCCATCAAAAGATAATCTATAGTGCATAATACCTTTCAAATATCTCAACAAACGAATCAAAACATTCTAATGCTCTTGACTAGGATTCTGAGTATACCTACCAAGTCTACTTACACAGTATACAATATCATAACAAGAATAGTTCATCAAGAATATCACACTACCAATAATTTTAGCATACTCAGCTTGGTTTACATTGCCACCAATATTTTTCTTTAAAGCAACACTAGCATCATAGGGAGTCTTGACTAGTTTAACATCGTAGTAACCAAACTTCTTCAAAATTTTCTCAATGTAATGAGTTTGATTCAACCTAAAACCAGAATCAATCCTATCAACTTCAATTCCCAAAATAAAATCCACATGTCTAAGATCTTTCATATTAAAGAAATACTTTAGCAAACTCTTGGTAGTATCAATGAAAGATAAATTAGTACCAAAAATAAGCATATCATCTACATAAAGGGTTATGATCATACAACTATTGGTCTCATATTTCATATAAATGCAAGAATCAACATCACAAGAGGTGAAACTATATTTGAAAATCTCACTTTCAAATTTCTTATACCACTATTTAGGAGCTTGTTTAAGTCCATATAAAGACTTAACTAACTTACACACCTTTTGGTCTTGACCAGGCACTCTAAACCCCTCGGGTTGGACCATATAAATTTTTTCATCAAGATCACCATTCAAGAAAGTTGTCTTAATATTCATTTGGTGCACATGAAACTTAAATACCGAGGTAATAACAAACAAGATCCTTATAGATGCAATTTAGTAACAAGAAAATAAATATAAAAAAGTCCAATCCTTCCTTTTTTTAATGCCTTTAATCATAAGTCTTACCTCAAACCTCTCAATAGTTCCTTTAGGTCTCAATTTCTTTTTGAAAATCCACTTACACTCCAAAGACTTACAACCTTGAGGTAGACGAACTAAAATCCAAGATTTATTAGACAAGATTGACTCTAATTCAATGCTTCTTCATAAGTTTTAGGATTTTCCTCAATAATATAATTCACCACAAAATCGACATCTATCTCCTCAAGTTTTTTCAGCACAAAGGAAGTAATAAAGTCATAACCAAAACTAGTGGATACTCTAGCTGTTTTGCTTCTCCCTAGTTTAATAATTTCCTCTTCCTTTATGTCATCATGAGTAGAAGAACTAGGGACATATTCTCTAAGAGTTCGCACACTTACTTTCATAGGAAATATATCCTCAAAAAACACTGCATCCCTTGACTCCATAATTGGTCCATATGTGTTAGATCCCTATTCCTTAACCATAAATCTATAGGTTGCTATTAGAGGCATATCCCGCAAAAATTGAATCAATGGTCGTAGGCTTAATTTTCTTCCTCTTATGTTAAGGTAAAAAAATCTTAGCATGACACTCCCGTACTTTCAAAAAACGCAAGTTAGGTGGATAACCATTCCAAATTTCATAAGAGGTTTGATCTAGTTTCTTATGAGGGACTCTGTTTAGAACATAACAAGCTAAAGTAATAGCATCCCTCCACATAAAATTAGGTAAGCTCGAGGAAATCAACATTGCATTCATCATATCCTTAAGTGTTCAATTTTTCCTCTCGTCTATTCTATTTCGTTCAGGAGTATAAGGGGCTGAAAGCTCATGAATAATCCCAACTTTTCCACAATAATTAGTACAGAAATCAGTACTATACTTACTAATAAGTAAACCTTAGTAAATTAAGAACAATCATCCACAAAAGTAATATAATATCTCATTCTTCCTTTACTCACGCAATTTTTAAAATCTTCCAAATCTGTGTGCACCAAGTCCAATAATTGTGACTCTCTCTTGGTTACAGACTTTAAAGATTTCTTAGAGTGTTTAGCCTTAACACAATTTTGACATTTTTTCATTTCATTAGTGATCTTAGGCAACAAGTTTAAGCTTTGCATCCTTGTTATTGACCTCACGTTCACAAGCTCAAGTCTAGAGTGTCATAGGTCTAGAGAGTCAACAATATAAGCAGAAGAAGTAAATGCATTCATTTCACAAATAAGTTGCCATTACAAAACCCTTTGCCAATAAAGTTCTCATTCTTGGTAAGAACTCGCTTATCATAATCAAAGATAAGTTTAATACCAACTTTGTTGAGCAACGCACCAGAAATCTATTTTCTACATCAGCAATAAATAAAATATTTTCTAACATCAACACTTTTTAGAAGTGAGTTTGAAAGTGACCTTCCCAACACCTTGGAAGGGAATTCTGCTGGAGTTGTCTATGTATACGAAATCACCATCAGCATCATCATTCAACTCTTTGAACAGGTCCTTGCTGGTGCAAATGTGGTGTGTGGCTCCTTTATCAACGATCTACTCGACCAAGTTTCTAGCAAGGGTATGCATATCATAGGTTCAGCTGGCAAAGTTCCCCTTGAATAGTATCTTTAAGAACAACCTCGCTCTTTAAAGTATAAATACCTTTACTTAAATATCATGAACTACCCATACGAAATTATTAGTTCCGGTTAAGGTGTTTTAATCGTGTTCCATAAATGTGTAGATGAGATTTAATGAAACATTATATGAACATTATAACCGGAACAAATGATCTATTCCCTAAACTATCCCACCATAAGAGGTTGCAAAAATTAGATAAGCAGCGCACCTCTTAATATGAAGTTTCTTATGATTGTCATAACGGAAGGACATCTTTGTGCAAAAATCATACCAGTAGAGTTGGATAGAAGAACATATGAGTCTTCCGATAATGAGAAACATGTCTAATTAGAGGGAGATGATATTGTTTCTTACTTGGCTCTTTACACACTTAACTTTATTCTAAAAATATAGTCATTTTAAAAATATTTGTTGATTTTTTTTAGAAAGAGATAGATGGAGGACTAATGAACGATATTTTATTTAAAGTAAAAAGATTAAAATAATACTTTCATAATAGTGTAATTAATCCAAAATAAAAGTAGACTATGAAGACTACCTTTTATAATTAATATAAGCTATGAAATAGGAAGAGAGAAAAGGAAAAAAAAACATTACAAACAAAACTAAAAATAAAAATATGTCAACTTAGCTAAACGGAATTTATTCTAATATAAAATTGATATATTCAATTAATATATTAAAATAAATATAACATATATAAGTAATCAATCATATTTTCAAGTTATACATCATTAAATCAATTGTAATAATTTAACAGAATTGCAAGAATGTGCTCTTGAGTCTTGATGATGTGTTAAAACCGAAGTACCTTTTGGCCCTTAGTATAAACAGAGGTATTTACGTGCCCAGGCTTTCCTCAAAATTCAAATCAATTTCCAGACCTATAAAATATAAACTCCTTTTTGCCCCTGTGTCATTTGCTCTGCTTTCCTTGTCCCCTCCCCCTCGTCTGACTCCATCGACGATCAACTCCGAACTCCAATCTCCGCTGGCTAATTCCAGCTGTTCCATCATCAAGGTAAGAGCTCTGAAGTCTCTCCTCCTCCTCCTCTTCTTCCTTGCTTCTCACTCTTTCTCCCTCGCGAACGCCTATTTTACAGGCAAAATTTTCATTTTTATAAAGAGAAGAATTTGGAAAAGAAGAGAAATGAACATGGAAAATGCCAATTGGAAAACATGATGTGATGAGTGGTAGAGATTATGAGGCATAGGCAAGAAATCTGCTTTTGGTAGGGTAATTTGATGGATACAAATATGCGATGTTAAGTAATTAGAGGATTCTATTCATCTGAATATAACTAGAGATTTCAGATGGATTTATTGGAACAATTAGACAATTAGGGTTTAGTATGGAATGGTATTTACGGAGACTCCTCCTTCCAACGCTCTTCCTCTCACCACCCAATTAATTTAAATCACCTTTGAAGAAGGAATATTGCTCAATTCTCTCACACGAAGCTCCACCATTCTCTAATGTCTCTCCGCCTTCTCCAATGAGCCTCAGGGCCCACGCACGGTTGTTTAGGTCAGTTCAGACGCGGTTGCACTGTGGATATCCAAGGTATTGCTTGGGCCTTTGGTGGTATGATCGTTGCTCTTGTCTACTGCACTGCTGCTATCTCTGCTACGTGCTCAAAATCCTTCCTTTTTTAATTTCTGATGTTTCACGTGGGTCTTGTTTTCGCTTCGTAAGTTCCTCTTTTTTTTTTTTTAATGTACGTTTTATCGTCTCTTCTTCCTTTCAAAGATGTCCACAGTCTGCAGCCACTCCCCAGATCCGCACTCTTTGTTTCTTAACTCCTTTGTTTCCTCTTATGTGGCTTGTAGATTTTCATTGGCGTAATTTCGTTTTTCTTGATGAACCATGTGTTTTTCAGTCTTCTCCTCCACTAACTCCATGTGGATTTTGGATTCTAAATTGTGAAAGCTCCGTTTGGGATTGGGTTTCTGTGATTTGTTTGTTGACTGTTGTATTAGTATAGTTTCTTTCATCTTAAGTAAGAAGTGTCTGAAAACCCATGTTTGTAACTTTGTATTACTTCCATATGTTTTGATTTTACCAGTCGATCCCCTCTTCCTAAAACTTGGTGCTTTCCGTAGCTTTCTTTCGAGTCTTAGTTGGTTCTTGGACCAACTTTTCTCTTCCGGTTGTGTGATTCTTTTGTGTGTTGACTTGTATTTGATGATTGATTTATTTGATAAGAAAAAAGAAATATTTCTGTAGACCAAAAAAAAATTCTTAATTTTTCTTACCATAAAGACCTTTTACTTGCAGTAATTACCTTGTGAATGTCAAATCTCAGTGCTTTCACTAATCTACAATCTTCAGCCTTAGTTTGGATGTTGTAGTTCAGAGAGATGTATGAAAATTTGATCTCAGATATACTTCTTATATGAACTTGTTATTGCTTTGTTCTTTCTTTACTATTAATATAGCCCCTTATTGCCTTATTCGGATCAATTTGTTTTGTACAAGCTTAAAGTAATTATGCTGAAGGGGCTTATTTAGACCAGGACTTAAATTTCTTCATGTTTTTATGAATATGGTTGTCCGCTATTTAATTAGAATTCCTTCTAATTATTAGTATTAGTATTATAATAGTAATTATAAATATTTATTTATAACTATTATTTGTATTTCTATCAGTATTATTATTTATTTATTCTTTTTGCATATTGGCTATTACTTATTTCATTTTTTTACTAACTATTTATTTTTTATTATGTTATTACTATTATTATATTTATTTTCTTTTTTTCTTTTTTTCTTGCTTCTTGTTTTGTGAGTTATTTAGAAACAACCTTTTTACTAGTTAAGGGTAAGGCTGCTTACTACTGGACCTTCCCAAACTCGACGTGTTAGTGGGATTTATACTGGGTGTGTTGTTGTTTGTTGTATGGAATAGTATTTACAATTCCTGTTTGGAGCTACTACTCCATGTTCTAGCCTGTGTTTGATTGATAGCTTAGTGTCAACTTAACTTATATGATTGGGTCTTAATTTTTACTATGATGATAGTGTAGAGACGTAATTGAAGGATGGGTAGCTATGAGTCTGGTGGTGCTTCACCTGATGGCCATCAGGAAGGTGAGTTAGTTGCTTTATGCTATCTTACGCTTGTAGTCTTTCTGTTTTTACTGTGTTCATGGAATTGAAACCCATTGTTGCTTTAAAAAGAGCAGAATAAAGTTGCGGAGGCCTTCTAGGGTTAGAATGCTTTGAAATCAGGGAACTTATTTGAGAGAAGTCTGGTGTTGTTGTTTTAAACTGCTGTTGTTAATACTATTAGCTGGTTATTATTCTTCATAGGAATTTGCCCCATGATAAATAACAATATGATTCATGAACTGCTATTACAGCTTCTATATAGCCATGACTGATTCTAGATAACATTATTCCCAATGCTCAGAACCGTCCAGTTAATGGTGAATTTATTTTTGTAAAAACCCCATTTTTCCTTAGCATGCAAGTCCTGAGTTTGAGTCAATATTACTTTTTCCATATTCTAGTTTTGGTTTGTGTGCTCTAAATTTATCTGTTTCCATGGGATATTGTTCTACTTTAGTTTCATCCTGAAAGTTGTCTTTTTTGGTGTACTTGTAATCCGATTCTTGTCGAAAATGATGCTATAATGATTTGTCTTACATTTTGTTGTGACTTATGACATCTTACATGCTATTTTAACAGATGATGAGGAGGAATATGAGGAAATTGGTGGAGGTAACCGGTTTTTGGGTTTTATGTTTGGGAATGTTGATAACTCTGGTGACCTTGATGCTGATTACCTTGATGAGGTGACTTTATGTTTCTATTGGATGTTATGTCTAGTCCATGGCTTCTTTCCATACATATTTCAGAATATTTACAGAGATGTCAACTGTTCTTCATATTGATTCTCGATAAAATTCAGCATGTCGACATGGCTTTCTGACTAAGTTATGAAGAGGACAAACTGTTTCCTTTGTACTAAACCACACTAGGTGTGATTGGTTTAAGTCTCAGAAAATTAGAAGATTAATATTTTTTGCTATTTTGTAGAAAGCTTGAGTCCTTGCTGAATAGTATTCACCCGTGGTAATCAGTTCAATGTGTGAACATTGGTCTTTTTTGGCATTGGGAAATTGATGTCTTGTGCATTGACTGGAGTTAAATTAATGGTTTAGGGGAACATTGACTGAATGTAGATTAGTAATTAATTGCTTAGGAACTTAGAGCTACATTGGAAAATGTTTTCAATTGATATTATGGTTTGAGTCATTAAGATGAAGTGCAACTCAAACTGTAGGCTTTGCAGAACTCATCTAGTCTTTTTGTATTTGTTTCAAGTCTAAGTGATATTCGGTTGTTTTAGAGTATCTTATATTAACTAAACATGAAAATGTTAAAGGGTTTATAAGTGGTAAGGGCGAACTATCCAAATTGACTAGATACTCTTAACAGGTTGGCTTGATTTACTTTGCATATTAGCCTTTGGATAGTCTCTGGTCATCATTTTCTTTTCTTTTGTTACATTAATTTTTTAAATTTCTGTTTTTCACCTTCAGGATGCAAAGGAACATCTTTCTGCACTGGCTGACAAGTTGGGTCCGTCATTGACAGACATAGATGTAAGTCTTTGTTATTCATCATATGGATAGTTTTTATACATCAGGAGATTTTTCCCTAAGTTCCATTTGGTCATACATTTTTTATGATACGAGGTTATGTACGAAATTTATGTTTTCTTTCTCCATCTTGGTGTGACACTAATCTTATTATTCCATTCCCAGTTGTCAGTGAAATCACCAAATACTTCAGCTGATGCTGCAGAACAAGGTGATTTTGTCTGCCAGGATAAAACTATCTCATGCGGTTTTTGATGTTTTGTTAGCATCTTTGTTTCATGTATTAGTCTTTCTCTTTTAAAATTTTTCTGTATCTAGTAATTTGACATTCTGTAGCGAATCATTAGAGAGAAACTTTTAAATTCAATTGGCATTTGCCTGTTGGTTTGTTGTATATCATAGTGCACTGGAGCTTGGTTGTGGGGCAGAAATATACTTTTTGTTTCTAATACAAGAACTGACTTGTTAATTATTCAATACAATACTACTGTTTGATGAATAGATTTAACAGTTTAACCTTTTTGCATGCATTGGTAATTGAACTGAAGTGACAGACTAATCCTATAAGTTCTTTCAATAACTCTGGTGACAGACTAATCTATAACCTAATATAACTTAAACTTAGTGTGCTCATTGCATTCAATCACGTAGCCTTCCATAAGTGGAGTAATGGCTAAAAGTGACAACTAGTTGGGGTTTTTTCTTTTATATTGGTAACAAGCTAGGAGAAATTCCCATATAGCAAGTTTCTATTGAAGTACAAAAGTTGTTTATGCTAAGATGTTCCAAATTGGATGCCTTCTACACGATGGGAGGGCTATCATTTTGTGCACCAAGCAGAACAATATAGGCATTCAGAGTATTTAACTAACTCTAGACTGTTCTCATGGTTTTAATATTATTCAGTTAGAGGATTTTTTGAATTTGTGACTGAGAAAATTGCCTAGAATTCATATTTACCGACACGGGCCTCTCTCTTTATATCTCAACTTATGCTGCAATCTTTTCACTATACACAGTTAAGTGGGCATTTCTTCACGGCCACAAGCAATAGAAGATAGCAATTAGTCGTCCACAAGGGTTATTTTTTTTCACCCGCTTGCATGTCTCTGCATCATTGAGCTACTTTATGTAGAATGTTTTTAACTCAATCACCTTTGGTTTTTCGGTTTTCTATTTGCTTAATTAGACTGTCTAAAGAACTAATAAATTGGTAGAATGTTTTTACCTCAATCACCTTTGGTTTTTTGGTTTTCTATTTGCTTAATTAGTAGACTGTCTTAAGAAGTAATAAATAGATGGGGAGGGCCTGATCATAGATATTGCTATTTGATTCTCTTTCTTTCTCTCTGAAGTAACTGTGCACAGTGGTTTGTGCTTATTTGGTTTCTGCAGGGGATGAAAAGCATGAAAAGGACCAGTTAAACATGTGTACATGTGCTTAGGTGTATGATTATTTTGGTGGAATAAGCATGACATATTTGCTTACTCATTTACTTCGATCTATCTTGCCATTTTTCTGATTGTGTATTTAATGCTGATATATCTTGCTAGATTATGATGAGAAGGCAGAAAATGCAGTTGATTTTTTAGATTTTGATGAGCCCTATGAGGGTCCTGAGGTTCAAGATGCTACCGAGGAGGATTACTTATTACCTAAAAAGGAATACTTCTCTTCTGAAGTTTCTGTGACAGCATTAGAGCCCAGAGGCTCTGTGTTTGATGATGACAATTATGATGAGGAGGAAGAAGAGGAAAAGGAACATATTCATCTAGATGAGAAGCTTGAAGTTGAAACTACTTTATCAGGTTCACTACTTAATAGTGCTATCTTTTTCAAATTGCCAAATTTCTTCAGTTGCTTTTTTTTTTTCCTTCTGAATTTGTCCCACTTGAGAAAATTAATGTCTTTCAGCATTTACCCATTGGTTTAGCCACTTCATATTGTTAGCGGTTTAGATGAATTATTAACAGAATCCCACTTGATAAAAAAAATCTCAAAGAAGTTGTAAATGATATCAAATCATTTTTGGCTCCTGGACCTTTATGCATTCGACATACTTTAGCATTGCCTTTTAAAGATGAGCTGGGTGTTACTATGTTTTCAGGAGAGAAGTCTCCAGAAGATGGCAAAGCACTAGTGTCCTTGGAGTATGAAAGTTCAGACTTGGACTTGGAAGAGTTTGATGAGGTAGTTTCAAATTCAACTCCCTTCCCTTACTCCTCCAAAATTTCTGTTCCTTTATGCAACTAGGGGTAGAAATGAGTCGGGTCGCTTGTGTTCAGGTCTGAGTTGGAAAGTTTTTATACCGTTCAAGTGCAGCTTGAGCTTGGCTCTATTAAGAAAAAGGTGACTTAAACTTGACTCAAAATTGGCTTTGATTTGGTTCTAAAGTTTATAAACAAGCGAGTTCAATTTCAGTCAGGTTTCAGGTAAAAGTCCATACCTAGAAAACTGTCTTTAAACATAAAATAGAAGGATTCCCAATAATTTTAAAACTAAATTTAATTTACAATAGTTGTGTAACAATTTGACATCAAAATTAAAATCTCAGCTTCAAAGACAAAAGCTAATGTAGAAATAAACCTTCAATAACTTACAAAGGAGCAACAAAGGAAAAGGTTAAAAAAAAAAAAGAAAGAGGGACAATGAATAATTTAAATTATGAAGGAGTGACATGGAATTGCATAGGCTGCTGAGGTCTGTATCTTGTGTTGGAGTTTAAATCATGGTTGAAGAAAGGAGGAAGAAGAGATGTTGGTCAAGAGAGGAGAATTAGAGGGAGAAAAATAACATCCCTTAGCCATTATAAAGAGAAATAACAGAAGAAGAAATCCAAAGTGTTGAAAAGAGAAACTATACTGGAGAGGAACAGAGAGGAGAATCCTAATTATAAGCAGCAAAAACTGGAGGAAAATTCTCACAAGCCCCTTTAAGATTTAAAAGGCTTCAAAATCAGAATGTTAAATGAGAGTTGAAAGTTTTTAAGGGCTAACTTAAGATCAGAAACTATCTAAATAACACAGAATTTGTTTCTTTTTTTATTAATTGGATTTATTTAAACAGTCATGTATACACAATTCCAAACAACTTTTATAAAGCAAGGTAAACAAATTGTGAAGCAGTCTATGTGCTTTAAATGCACAGTTTACTATGTTCAAACTCGGGTTGTTTATTAACAAGCCTAAAATTAATGTTTGAATTAATTAATTACATTAATAAACATGTTTCGAGCAAGCCAAACTCCGAGTGCTAACTGAATGCCTTGGTTCATTGAAAACCTTTTAAACAACTTCAATATGTTGTCTGCTTGAAATGGAGTTCGATAGCTGGGTAAATGTTTTGGATGTGATAAGAACATTTCACTTTCTTACTACCAAGCTGGAAGAAGTCATTGCACCTATCTGAATCACCTTCAGTATTGACATTTAATACTTGCTTGCATTTTAGACATCACATGCATTGATAATTGTGATTGATATTGTAATGTATCAAAGCACTGAGATTGCTAAATTTCTCTAGTTCCTGATAGTTTCATAGTGTGGATACTGAATATTCAAGCAAGTTGGAACTAATTGTGCTTATTATGCTTTAAATGGCAAATAGCTGGAAACAGATGCTGTATTACAACTACATGCATCATTTCATCTTTTTCTTCCTACTCTCTTATCTTTTGCCTCTGTAGTCGCGATTGTTACCATTATAGCCTACTTCTTAGCTTATATTGTTAGCTGCTGATTATTAATTATGTTAATCATGAACAAACGGGGAACTACTAGACTGGTTTGATCCCAAGATTTCAGCAAGCTCACCCTTGTTTGGTGCGTCAGATTCAATTTCAAGTCCTATCACACAAATTAAAAAGAATCATTTATGAAGTTAATAGAACATTCCATTTAAGTTCCTGCACTCTTACTCTTAAAACTCTGATTCATGCTCTCGCATATAGCAAATGCAAACTGATGCAAGATTTTCAACAATCATGCATAGAGTTGAGCGAAAGGATATATTGTCACATACAATCAAGTATCTGTGCGAATAAGAAAGAAAAATTTCAAGTTTTTTATAACTCAAAGCCCTTTCTTATAATTACTCGATTAAGAAAGGATTACCTAAATACAGGATTCCATTTCTAATTTCTAGATGTTAGATCTGCATAGCAAGCTCTTATGTTGTTCTTTGCCTGTTGGCTGCATCTGAGATAGAGACCCGGAAAGCTACAAGCAACAAAGTGAATAATTGTTATCATCTTGACAACTAACTTTTATTTCTTTTGAATGCCTGCACTATAAGTTCTATGTGGCTTTGATTTGGATGCATGCTGTGATTTTTCCATTAAGTGGTTGGTGAATATGGCATTCAATATTCTGCACCCAAGTTTTGGCATCTGTTTCATGCATTCTATGTGTGACAACAGGCTTCAGAGTTTGACAATATTAGTGTATTTTTTGTTTTATCTCATAACTTTCAGGGTGAAGCTGATGCAGAGAGGAGTGGACCTCATGAATGTAAAGGTTCCCTGCCACTGCCCATTTTGTGTGTAGAAGATGGGCTGGTCATTTTACGATTTTCTGAAATTTTTGGCATCCATGAGCCTTTAAAGAGAACAGAAAAAAGAGATCATAGATATTCCATTTACAAAGGTATGGCTTTCTTGAGTGCTCATCTTCCAAACTAAATCTTTCTGATTGTCATTTTGTGTTACTGCTGTAGATATGCTGCAATTACCATGATACTTGACTTTCCACTTGGGAAATGATCTGTGTGTGTGCATGCTAGTGCATTTGTGTCTATTACTTTGTCCTCGATTTCTTCCTCCCTCCCTCCCTCAATCCTCAAATTCCTGCCAATAGATAAATGATTCAGGTGTTTTTTCACTTTTTACTAATATTCTTTATTTATATCCCTGTTCTGATTTTATATCCCTTTTCTTTTCTAACTTCACTCCCAGATAAATATAAATCTCTGGATTTCTCTGAAGCAGTCGAAGAGGATGAAGCAGCATTCTTAAGGGCATCTGGTCAAAATTTTGCGTCCATGTCACAAGCAATTGAACATGACATCTCAGTTTTTATTGACGATGGCACAGAATTTACTCACTTTGCTCCGGCACAAGGAACTGTCCAAATCCATGTTCGAAATGAGCAACAAGAAAAGGATGCCTGTCTTAGTTCAGAACCATTGAGTAAAGATGTCGTGACAAATATTTCTGCAGAGTGGCAGTCACCATTCTGTTCAAGATTTGACCTGCTTGATCAACAAGATTGGGAGGAAAGCATCATCTGGGGGAATTCTCCTAATGTTGGTGATAATCCTATAGACAGTTATGATAGCCAAGGGCCTGCTTTGGGAGCTTCGTTTATGAGGGAAACAGAACAAGAGACTGGACAACAGGATTTTAAGTCAGAGATTGCCATAGAGCAGGATGAGAAGGATCATAGTTTTTGCTTGAATAGTTCCTCTGTCCTCTTGGAATCATTTGGTTCTAGAGATTCTTTGGAACATGAAAGGTTTCCTTTCTCTGAAAGCAGTTGCCATCCTCAACTTTTGAGGTTAGAAAATCAGTGTGAAGTTGATAAATGCAATAATCTTGATGTGAGAAGAGAGAATAGTGGTATTGAGCTTCACCAAAACGATGTGATTAGGCGTTTCAACCAACTGACCTTGCAGAACAGAGATTTGTTGGAAGGATCTTGGTTAAATGACATATTATGGGAATCACAGAAACCTAATATCAAGCCTAAGCTTATTCTCAATCTTCAAGATGAGCAGATGCTTTTTGAAATTCTGGATAGCAAGGATAGTGAGCACCTTCGGCTTCATGCAGGGGCAATGATCATAACTAGACCATTAAAAGCCGGGGCTTCTCCTGAGCAACTAGGTGGTGGATACACATCTAGTTGGCAATTTAATATTGCTAATGACAAGTTCTATATCAACAGAAAACTTTCTCAGCAGTTGCAGTCTAATTCCAATAAACGCACTGCTTATGGTATCAAAATTCATCATGCAGCACCTGCAATTAAGCTCCAGACAATGAAATTGAAGTTGAGCAAGTAAGACCGGTGATTATTTTAATCCATACATTGTTTGTCTCTTAATCTTTATCTCCATTTAATACAACTGTCTAGATGAGCATTGTTTCCTATCTGAGCTGCTCCTCTTTTGAGCTGAATTTTCTGTCATACAAGAATGATTCTCTAAATTCGAGGCAAGCAAGAGGTTATTTGGACATTGGACAACCTTGAAGCCATAAATTTACCTGAGAAATTTTGGGTTCTGACAAATTGCATATTACATCATCATCGCTAGGAGGCTTTATTAAAGGTTCCACCCAGTCCAGCCAAAGAACCTTATATGTCCACTCATGAAAACTTGATTGATTGTAGGGTGTATTGGAGAAGAAATTGTCTGATTCAGCTCCAATATTGATCTTTGATCCCAAATGTTTATTTCTTTCAAAGAGACCAAAGACATGCAAAGAGTAACAACTTCTGCAGAAATATAAATCCTTTTAGTGCTGCTGTTACTTGTGGGATCCTCTTATTTATCTTTTAACAGTTTTGAGAATGTTATGATCTTATTTTATCCTCCTTTATTACTTTGTAATGAATATTGGCAGTGGGGTTTACATCATATGTTGTGTTTTCATGTGATTCAAAATGCAGATGTTGCAGAATTTGCACATTTACATTCTTCTCTGCTTTTTTTGATATCGTCTTTTGATTATAATATTCTAATTTTCAGTAAAGATTTGGCTAATTTTCACCGACCAAAACCTTTATGGTATCCACACGATAATGAGGTGGCCGTCAAAGAACGAGGAAAGCTGCCTACCCAAGGACCTATGAAGATCATATTGAAGAGCTTGGGAGGTAAAGGAAGCAAGCTGCATGTGGATGCTGAAGAAACTGTAGCTTCTGTTAAAGCAAAGGCCTCAAAAAAGCTAGGTTGCATTCTCTTTCTTCCTATTAATTTATTTTTTTAGGGCTTCCTTGCAGCATTAGATGTGCGACTCTACAAATGAGGTACATGAGCTTACTTGAAAGGTTGTGTTGTAGATTTTAAGCCATCAGAAAAAGTGAAGATATATTATATGGGGAGAGAGCTTGAAGACCATAAATCACTTGCCACCCAAAACGTTGAACCAAACTCCTTGCTTCATCTTGTTCGCACGAAAATTCATGTGTTGCCCAGAGCCCAAAGGATTCCTGGTGAGAACAAGTCTTTACGGCCTCCCGGGGCATTTAAGAAGAAATCAGATCTCTCTGTAAAAGATGGTCACATCTTTCTGATGGAGTAAGTCATATATTTTCATGATACTTCCAATCAGCCCACACTTGCATCTTTCACACGTCATTTCTTTGATTTGCTTTTGAACATGTTCTATAATTCATCTTCTTAATTGTAGATTTTTATTTTCTTCTGCAAAATGGGGATTAATCTAATCATAATTGCATCAGAAGATTTGAATGGGAAACAAATTATTAATATGGACATGTAATATTCCAAACAAAACTAAGGCAGTGGTTAACTGGGTATTAGAATGTGACAAAGTTGGAATTTGGTGATGGGTGCATAGCATGCTTGTTTCTGTTAAGAAGAAGACTGATGTGTTCCCTTTCTCTATCCCTCTTTGATTTTTTTGCTTTAGGGCTTTTTTGATTTTCTGTTTTGGCTTTACCAATAAATAGATGATTTATGTTGTATTTTATTTTTATTATAATCCTAAATCAGCATCTTATCATATATTCCAAGCCTTGAAACCAAAGAGAAAAAAACTGAACTAGTTTATGTGTATTCAGTTGTGATGAAAGGAGATCAAGGTGTTTCTTTTTTCGCTTGTATGTTGTAATTATTACTACCTGAAGTTTGGTCTGTTATTCTCATCTTTTGGTTGTGTTATTGAAAATGAGATCTTATAGTGGTTGTCTTGGTCTTTTTATATAGGTATTGTGAGGAAAGACCTTTATTATTGAGCAATGCTGGCATGGGTGCGAACCTGTGTACATACTATCAAAAATCAAGTCCAGTTGACCAGAATGGCATCATGCTACGCAACAGCGTCCAAGACTCAGGCAATTTTGTGGTACTAGAGCCTACTGATAAGTCTCCTTTCCTTGGAGATATCAAAGCTGGTTGCACACAATCATCTCTTGAAACAAACATGTACAAGGCACCAGTATTTCCCCACAAGGTGCAATCTACAGATTATTTACTGGTTCGATCAGCCAAGGGAAAGCTTTCTATAAGGCGCATTGACAGAATTGCTGTTGTTGGACAGCAGGTTTCTTTGTTGATTTTTCTTTGAGTTCTTACTATATTAGTTATTCCTTTCTTGTGGTTTCATTATTATGCACAGATATTGCTTAGTTGTTATGGTTGCACAGGGATTTAAGTTTTAAGTCGAGGCTTTTTTGGGGTATCCAATTAGAGGTTTTCCTTTCATATAGATGGGGGAAATAGCATGGAAATATATCAATTAAAAATGAAATAAATTGTACCATAAGCATAGATAAACCAAATCTTTAATTCAGGATGATATCATTGTCCTTACAGAATATCACTGCCTCTAGTATACACAATCCTACCATGCAAATCATTATCACAAAATGAGTTGTAAAACATCTGTACCCTTCTAACCTGCCACCAATTTCTCTTGGTGATCATGTAGTTGAGTTAAATTTCTACTTGTGGAATCATTACTCTTTTATTTTATCAGACATTGTGACATGGAGGAATTACTATATTTTCTTCTGAAATGGTGGATAAAGTAAGCAAAAAAGAAAATGAAACAGTTTGTCATTCTTTGTACGTAATTCATTTTATTCTCTTAATGCAACAATTAGACTAGGTTGTGTTTGCAGGAGTTCCTTGTCGTCTAATTTCGTTCATAGTATGAAGTGGAAAAATAAATCATACTGTGGTGAATTTATAATGTTGTGCAAGACCAGCTATCAGTGTTGCAAAAAGTCATTTAATGATCATGATCTGTTTGCAAATTGCTGAGACTGACATTTTTTTTCTTATTGCTTTTCATTCATAGTACTTGTGTATAATGTTAAATGGTAATTTAAGCTTTTTGAGTTATACATGGAGTGTTTATTTGAAGATTGGGGATAAAGACACTTTTACTGTCTCCAAGTTCCCTATTTTTGGGTAGATTTTTGGTACTTGTTGATTACTCTCCAATTTAGTAATTTAACTGTCTTGATATATCTTTGCAGGAGCCCCTTATGGAGGTATTCTCTCCTGGATCTAAAAATCTTCAGACATATATGTTAAATAGGTTATTGGTGTATGTGTACCGTGGATTCAGAGCTGCAGAAAAGCGTGGCTTGATTCCTTGGATCCGTGCAGATGAGTTGTCAGTTCAGTTTCCACATGTCTCAGAAACAATCTTACGGAAGAAGCTAAAAGAGTGTGCTTCTTTGCGGGTATGCTTATTATAGTTCCCTCTGTTAGTTATGGAGTGTTTGCTTGAACAATTACTGCTGATTTGGAACAAGTTAGATTTAATTGCACCCCGTTCCTTTCATAATCTTTGTTTCTGTGGGTATATAGTTGTTGATTGTTTCACTTGTATATTTTGTATGCTTTCTTTCAGTATTTCTACAATGGTAGTGCCTACTGAACTAGTTGTTTTATATGGTTTTGTAACATACAGAGGGATGCAAATGGACACATTCTTTGGTCCAAGAAACCTGATTTCATCATTCCATCTGAAGAGGAATTAAAAAAAATGGTGTTACCAGAGAACGTGAGTTTTCCATTAATTTGTGATTTTTCCTGCTTATTTTTCCTTTTCTTTCCATGTTATCTTTTTGTCCTTGTGATTTGAGATCTATTTGCTTTATGTTGCAATCACTTGTTTCTTTTTAGTCGATTTTTTTGGTATATTTTCCATCCTCTGTTTGAAACTTTTTTTTTTTGTTGTTTTGGTTTATCAGAAGCAATATACAACACTTTAGACATGTGCTTTTCTGGAGATTGGATATGCTAAGTTTTTGGTTTTTGTTTTATGGAAAGGAACACTTAGCAGAAATCAACTTATATTGAGGATCCCTGGAAATTGAACAGAACCTTACTTTTACAGTTAATCTGAAACTGAATACTTATATTTCTTCTTTTGTCTACTTTCATTGTAGACCTCTAAGTTCATAACACGGAAAAAGAATGAGCAATTCTTTTATTGTAGTTCTTATCAGTGGAAGTTGCAAATCATGTCATCTCTCTCAGTTGTTCCCTTTTTTTTTTTTCCTGTTTCATTTTAAGTCTATGAAATGCAAGGTACACCAGATGTTTTACTTAGTAATTCAGGCATCACTTTTATATTTCCATTTTCCTTTATAACTTTTCTCTGAAGGTTATGGTTTTGCAAAAGATAAATATTTCTGATCTGGAGTGTGGTAAGTCTGTTTATCTGTTTTCTATCAAATGGTATTGCAATGGTCAAATGGAAAAATATCAGTTAAATTGGTTCCTTGAACTACCTATTTAGATCATTTTACATTATTGAATGGTCTTACAGAAGTAAGATTCATGTAACTTGCCAAAGATCTACATTTAAACCCACTTTCTTACAGGTTTTAGGAAATATATTGTACATTAAGAGGTAGAAATTTATATTTATTTACTTACCAACAAAAGATAATGGATGTCTTAGATAACATGCTTCACATATTCTTAGAATTATTTTGATGATTGGGCTTGATGAATTTGTTATTTTTCTCTGTTCAAGGGTTTGTCCAATGGACGTGCCTTATTATTTGGATTGTTATCGAGACGTTAAAAGGATTTTAATGAATGTGAACGTGTGTGATAATTGCAAGTAATGGAACACCCACTAGCATAGAATGGTTTTTTATTTTGGAGGAAAAATACTAGGATTAAATCTTGTATAAGAACAACTAATTATTAGTTTTGAAGAAGATTTATATAGTCTATCATTTTGGCGTCATTTTCTAGTGCTGATATTCACTTGCACATCATTCTATACTAGTCTTTTATAGTTTAACCTTCTCTTTTTAGGTTTGTGCCTGTGAAAGTATGCAAGCCGGTCTGTATCATCTGAAACATTTGGGGATTACAAGGCTAACACTTCCTACTAATGTTTCAACTGCAATGAGTCAGCTGCCTGCTGAAGCAATTGCTTTAGCTGCTGCATCACACATTGAGAGGGAGCTGCAGATAACTCCATGGAGCCTGAGTAGCAATTTTGTTGCTTGTACAAGCCAGGTAAATAAAGCAGAGAACTATGATTTTTCTTAGCTACATATATGTTGGATGATTGGCATTGTATCAAGTTTTCAATTTCTTTTTAAGGTTAATGCGATTAATTATTGTCATTCGGGTATGACTAAGATTCTAGTTCCAAATTGTTGAAGAAAAAAAATTCAGTACTGTTGTGAATTCTTTGTTATTTTCTGGTTTATTATCATGGAGGATGAAAGGGTAGCTTTTTTGTTTGTTGGGTTGGCTAGGATTGGTTAGAAAGCAAAAGGGTAACAACTATTGTTACTAACTATGCTGTAATTTGAAAAAAAAGGGACAAAAAGGAATAGAAGGGTGAATTCGTAGTCAAATTTTCAGTCCATATGCCATTGTTTACTATGATATTCAATTCTGTGGGTGAGGTATTTAGATTTGTTTTGTGCATGAACTGAAGTAGTATTTGAACATGGATATGATTTTATTTGTCCCAATGAGAGGATGTCATATTTCCTTGTAATGATAGGTATGGTCTTACTTATATGTTTGGGATGGTTTCTTAACAAAATTTATAGCTAAAAAGTAAACTTGTTTAAAAACAGTCCAGTAAAATTGCCTGTTAAAAGACCATCGCTTAATTTGTTTTATAAGCTAACTCATATGAGTCGTTGAGGTATTGTTTGTATGGGGTGTCACCTAAAGAGCAATCTAAGGAGAACTAAAAGATCATAAAATACAATAGCAAAAAGGCTTGTACTAGGTAGATAGGTACTGAGTAGAAGGAAGAATTCTTTTGTGGATAGGTTGGTGAGGGGTGCAACAAAAGGATTTCCTACTCATTCCTTGGTGGTAATGCTAATCTCATTTTCTCAAATTTGTCAGAAGAAAAAAAAAAGGGGGGTACAGGATTTATCTTTAGACATAAATATCAACTTATTTATATAGTTATGCTATTAACTCTTTTTCCTCAAGAAAGTAATACAGTCAGTCTTATGTTGTTCAATCATAGCTGAAATTCTGATTGCTTTATTCTGCTTCCTCTGCAGTTTTTATGAATTTGCCAGTCCATGAATTTATTGGCTTTGACTTGTCTAACTTTTAATTTGGCCATTTCAGGACAGAGAAAATATTGAGCGTCTTGAAATTACTGGTGTAGGCGATCCATCAGGTCGAGGCCTTGGATTCAGCTATGTACGTGCTGCTCCCAAAGCACCTGTGTCTAATGCAATGGTAAAGAAAAAAGCAGCAGCAGGTCGAGGAGGTTCCACTGTTACTGGGACAGATGCTGACCTCCGGAGATTAAGCATGGAGGCTGCACGAGAGGTATGCTACTTTTGTGAAAAGGAGGGCCATTATTTTGATACTATCTAAATCCCACTTGATTTGTTTTTAAGTCTGGAATTGTGGGCTTGATCCAGAATCTACTTATAACCAAGGTTTTAAAAACCGGACTGGACTGTCCAGTCCGACCGGAAAAAGTTTGAACCGGTTAGTGGTCTGGTTCGGTTTCAACTAATAACCTCTATGTATAAATACCGACTGGTTCGGTCCGACCCTTATTTAAAACCTTGGTTATTACCATTCTCGGGTCCTCTGCTAATCTTTCAACCCTTTTCTTCACTCGGCAGTTGTCTTGTGTACAACGATAGTAGCTCCTGCATTGCATGCATGCTTTGTAAGTAAGTCCTTTTTCTAATGTTTTAAAAACTCAATGAAAATTAATTTTAATTCTAAAAAATTCAACCAATATTAAATCAACAGGTTAAAACTTGAATAAAATTAAAAATTATTTTAAAAATTGACATTAACGAAATTTGAAATTTAATTAAATAAAAAGATTGATTGATAAAAATTAATAGTTTATTTTAATTTATAAAAACTAATTAATTTATAAAAATTTAATCGATTAATTAATAAAGTTATGAAAAACAAATTGAATCAAAAAATTGAGAATCTAATTAAATATTGACCGGTTCAAAATTTTCACATTTTAACATCATTATTATCGTTTCAAAAAAAAAAACATCATTATTATTCTACAATGTTATAATAACAAATAATAAAAAGTTGTATAAGCTATGGTTCTTAGCCAATCTAA
>JANZXV010000211.1:28718745-28730105 GCA_027576455.1 Erythroxylum roigii | reverse complement strand
TTGTGATTCAAAAAGAGAAGTAAAGTGTATCTAGTGAAAATGAACGAGAAATGAGTTATTATGAAATCAATTGATGCGGAAAAAAATGATAATGTGATAAAGTGTGAAATTTGATAATATACCCTGGATTGTCATGAACATGCATCGTACATATTCCATATCTACACATGTGCATAAATGAATGCTTATAATTGTGCAAAATTATTAATGTGTGTGCAATGTGTGTATTGCATAAATAGATTGTGCAGGTTAAAAGTCTGCATTCAGGTGTTTCTAAAATTTGAAAGCAAATGCTAATCTGGAGCGTATTGTGAGTAGACCGAGATAGTATCATTTCATTGTTTGTTCTGTTTTGAATTGTTGTATTGATTGACTATGGGTTGAATATATGAATGTGATTGATTGTGTTGGTTTCCGAACAGAAGATCCAATGATTGTGATGCTTGATTGAGATATTGAAGTGCTGCTTGTATATAAATGAGATGAACTAATTGTACATAATTTGATTGTTAAATGTGCTCTGAAGGTGCATTTTCATATAAGTGAAAATGTGATTCTCAACTTTAATGTTGAATGCCGGACTAAGGTCCGATGATATGGGAATGTGATTGAATGGGAACATGCAAATGTGATTGATGCATTTCATTTCATGAATGCATGAAATATAATGGCAGTTGTGACCGGAGTAGCCATAGATCAAAGCTTAAATCTCAAAGTTTGAAAGGAGTCTCGAGCTCAGAAAGTGATTAAGAGCCTAAGGCTCACCATGTAAAATGAGCCATATCCCCATCGGATATGGGACAGTTAGTATTGAGTCCGGTATTCAATAGATACAGGACAATTTAGGCACTCGATCACAACAAAGTAACAAATGAAAAGTAGGTCTCATGTGCACTGCATATGCATAATATGAATGATTAAAGCGTATTGAATGTGAAATGTGAAATATTGTGAATGTGAATTATGTGTTGTGTAATTGGGTGAGCCATCGATGATGGTCATTCACTGAGTTCGTAAAACTCACCCAAAATTTGCAAATATTTTTAAGATTAGAAGAATACCCCGTTAGGCAACGGGAGTATACCTACTGCATACAGATGAGAGATAGAGGTGGGGATAAGTTCGCGTCTGCATTGTATTTCTTTATTTTCGTACTAAATTGTATTTTTCGCAAATTTTATATTAAGGAGTATATTGTGAAATCATTGTATAATGTGTATGCGAATGTAATCATGTTGTATTAACATTATGATTGTGAGTGTTTTGTTTCTGGAATGGAACTTAGTGATCAACAAAATTCAGATGAATTGAAAAATGTTTATGAAACAAAGTGGACCCGAATTGATTACGGATTTACACTTATTGTGTTATGGTTTCAAAAAAAAAATTATACTAAGTTTTGACTGATTAAGTGGTCTAGCATGTCACCCTCGCGAGTCGCGGACTCGGATATCACTCATGATGTCGAGTACGTGTCTTGCAAGAGTGGGTGCTACATTTATGCATATAAATATTATTTAAAGTATATTAAACAATAAACAAAGCACAATATATTAATTATTATATAATTTTAAGCCATATAAAACATAAATGAAAATATATCTAACCAAATCTTTTATATAGATTATAACATAAGTAAAACTAATATCAAAAATAAATATTAAAACATATAAAAAGATAAATAATATTCTATAATTTTCAAAATAAATGTGAAGATGAGTTTGTGAAAATTATATATAAAACATAAGGGCAAAATAGACTAAAAAATATGCTCATTAATTGATCTAAAAAATCTACTGAAAAAGTGTTTTTTTTAGAAGCTCCAAATTTGAGCTTCTTAAAAAACTATATTTTAGCTGTCAAAAAGGCTATATCTACTAAAAAATATTTTTATTTTACATCAAACACTCATTTAAAAAAAAAAGCTTTTGCGGTAAAAATATACTTATTCACCTTCTAAAAGTTCAACCAAACAGACACTTAGTAATGCGATTAGCTACTTTTTTTGTTTTTCATTACCAGCCCAATTAAAGCGGATAGCTTTTTAGCGCAATATTTGAACTTATAATATTTTTAGGGCGCGATCAATTCATTACCAACAATCCCAGAGTTAGTAAAATTTAGATTTAATTATAGAGTTTCAAATTGTTTCTTATTATCTAGCACTTATAAATAATAGCAAGGTTTTAAAAGTTAGACTGGAGCGTTCGGTTCGACCGGAAAAAGTTTGAAACGATCAGTAGTTTGGTTCGTTTTCAACTAATAACCACTTTGTATGAAAACCGGTTGGTTTAAACTTATTTCGGTTAGACCAAACAGTCCGGTCAGGATTTAAAACCTTGGTTATTACCATTCTCAGCTTTCAACCCTTTTCTTCACTCGGCAGTTGTCTTGTGTACAACCATAGTAGCTCCTGCATTGAATGCATGCTTTGTAAGTAACTCCTTTTTCTAATGCTTTAAAAACTCAATGAAAATTAATTTTAATTCTAAAAACTTCAACCAATATTAAATCAACATGTTACAAATTGAATAAAATTAAAAAATTGTTTTAAAAATTGACATTAACGAAATTTGAAATTTAATTGAATAAAAAGATTGATTGATAAAAATTAATAGTTTATTTTAATATATAAAAACTAATTAATTTATAAAAATTTAATCGATTAATTAATAAAGTTATGAAAAACATATTGAATCAAAAAATTAAGAATCTAACTAAATATTGACCGGTTCAAAATTTTCACATTTTCACATCATTATTATTCTACGATGTTATAATAACAAATAATAAAAAGTTGTATAAGCTATGGTTCTTAGCCAATCTAAGACATTAATCTCTCTATCATGATTAAAAGTATCTCTAGGAGCGATGAAACTATACTTGTGACTTCCCTTATTAAATCTTACACCAAAAAAGATAAGAGAGGTGAAAATTTGTATGAATATATTGAATAAAAAATTACTACAGATAATTATTTCTAAATTTGCATTTCTGTTTAACTCGAATTATAAATATTGTTAAATTAAGACTTACCCGTGTAATAATATCAAAACTAATTATGAAAATCCAAACAAAAAACTAAAGTTTTAGTTATGTAACTCTTCTTAAACTACCTTTTTCTTATACGGGTCATTTAAGAACAGCTTCTTAGTTAGGGATAATGCTATATATTAGTGGTACTCTTCATATTCCACCTCTTATTGAAATTTTTAGTAAGTAGTGACGATACACAACCTCCTTTAAAAATACAATTTTGATTTTTATTATTATTTTAATATTTATATTAGACTCATTTATTTATTATTAATTCATTATATAATAATAGACATTGGTGTATTTTTATTTCAATAAAATATTTTTTTTATTTATTCTTATAACTTTTACTTCTTATTTATTATATACCGGTTTTTATAGCGGTTCACTACCGATTGAACCTCTAAACCTTAAACCTTTCCTTCGACCGGTTAGATGTCCGGTCCAGTTTTTAAAACATTGCTTATAACTGTTGCGTACATTTTTAAAGTAATATTTGTAGCAAATGAGGATTGGGGATTTTCGGATTGGTTTATTCAGATTCTAACTCTACTGCTGATACCCTATATGGAATGTGTACAAGATATTCCTATATAGAGAATATAGCCTAAGTGGTTCCTCTAGATTAAAAGAATAATTACATTGGAAGAACAGGAAAGCTATTTATAATTTAATATGGATCTCTTACTGATGTCTTGATTTTATGTGGACATGATGACAAAAGCTAAGCATTCCAGAAGTTTTCATGAAGTTTTCCTGGAACTTTCCTTCAAAATGAAAAATTATTAAGGGTTGTAGGGAAAAAATCTGTATAGAAAAATGAAACTGTGAATAAATTCTTCCTATACTTTGCCTTTCATAGTTTCTACTATATTCAATAAGTAATTTTAAGGATAAATCCCTAAGATTCTATGCCAATTAATGCTTTCTGAAAAAAAATCCCCATGTCTGAATTTTGCTGCAGAAGTCCTTGTAGTTTGATAATTTGCAAAATGTGAATATAAAATATCATAGTTTAAAATAAATTTATATTACTGGTTAATGCTGTTCATCAGAATAGGTAAAAATGGAAGTTTAATTACTAGATCATAATAGATCCAGCAGACAGTGGAAGATGAGTTGAGTTTTGATAATTTGTAGAACATCTTGTCCAAACTAACAATTTAAACTGTTTGATGGTGAATCTATAGATATTTCGGGCCAAGTGAGGCTTCATCCTTTAAATATGAATTTTATAGTCATGAATCTTTCCACATTGACTGTTTGATTTGATTTAAGTCTGACATGGGCATTCTAGAAATTTGTCCCCTCATTCAAGCAGTCTTTTTCCTGTGACACATTTTCGGCTCTTCAAACTTGAAATCTTGCAGCTATAAATTTCAGAAAGATAATAACTAAGAAGAATCCAACTCTTTTGTCAACTTTTCCCCTCATTTTCAGGTGCTTCTAAAGTTTAATGTCCCTGAAGAACAAATTGCGAAACAAACACGGTGGCATCGTATTGCTATGATACGCAAGCTTTCAAGTGAACAAGCTGCATCAGGTGTGAAGGTTGATCCAACAACTATTAGCAAGTATGCACGTGGGCAGCGAATGTCCTTTCTTCAGTTACAGCAGCAGACGAGAGAAAAATGTCAAGAAATTTGGGATCGGCAAGTTCAGTCTCTTTCAGCAGTGGATGGTGATGAAATGGAGAGCGACTCTGAACCAAACAGTGATCTGGATTCCTTTGCTGGAGACCTAGAGAACCTGCTTGATGCAGAGGAATGTGAGGGCGATGAAGGTGATGATGAGTCCAGGCATGACAAGCAAGATGGCGTAAAGGGACTAAAAATGAGAAGGCATCCATCACAAACGCAGGCAGAAGAAGACATTGAAGATGAAGCAGCAGAGGCGGCTGAGTTATGCAGGCTTCTTATGGACGGTATGGGTATATGATGTGTAGCTACTACTACCGATCAGTTCAAATGAATTAATGGTTCAGAATGTGATTCTTGGGTATAATTTGATCTCGTTGAATTAACACCTTGATATTTGACTTGTCACTGTGACTTGATATGGGCTTCATTCTATCTTTTTGTTTCACTGTTAAATGTTAACTTGTTAAGGAAGTGATCCGACTGTGCATGAAAATATTTGGAAACCTTCAAGATCCTTTGTATGTTGATGGAAGTTGTGCAGGTCAGGACCTTGTTCAACATTCAAACGATGTATTTCCATTTAACATGGATTTATTTTCTTTTGCTCTCTAAATGCCAATGCCTAGTATATGTTCCATTATATTCTGGACCTAATGGATTATGCCTGGTGGTGTCATGATGAAAGAATACATTTTTATGTTATTGTAAAGAAATTGTTCGAATGCGTACTTTTTTATTGATTGCATGTATGGCTTATCAAGACTGTTGTTCTGCAGATGATGAAACTGAACAGAAGAAGAAGAAAAAGGCAAAATCTGTGGCGATTAAAGCAGGATTGCTAACTGGATCAAAATCAAAGTTTGTTGGTCAGGCTGAACGGATTAAGAAAACAAACAAAGCCCAGACTAATGGATCATTTATCTTGAACGAGAACAATATTAGAGACTCCAAGGGGGTAAACTTTTGTGCCCTTCTATTGTTTTATTTTCGCCTTGTTGAGCCTGCTTTTATTTACAGTCGTTCTATTGTGTCATTTCCTGGTCGTTAGATCATCTGTGCTTTCATGGAGGCTGATTAACCAAACACTAATCACTTGGACACCTGTCACTGTCAGGTGGAAGCTTTGCTTGGGAAAAAAATGTCTGAGAAACTGAAACCAATTAAAAAGGATATCATGCCCCAAATCAAAGCGAAAGTGAAAATAGTAGGGGATGGACTTAAGGCAAGTGAACTCATACATATGCTTTCTTTCTTCACTTGAGCCATTGTGTGCCTCAGTTGTGTGGCAGCCGTTTATGGAGAAATCTAACTTGTTTACTGGAAATACTTCTAGAATCATGTGTTTGAAGATATTGACAATAGTTTAAATAAGTGTTTAGTTGTTTTTCATTTCTAGAAATGATACTAGACTGCTAACAATGCAAATGGGATATCATGCAAGAGCACAATAATGCCAAATAAGAGAACTGCAAAAGCAATTATCTTAGTGAACCTAGGGATGGCAACCCTGGTCTAGCCTGGCTCGGACCCTCAAAACTTGGATGGATCCAAAATGATATCGTTTTGATTTAATCTCTCAAAAAGTTGTCAATTTGGTCTCGAGTTTCTTAAACTATGCATATCAAAATGACTTTGTTTTGGAGACAGGGTTTGGGCAGATCAATCCAAGCCTGAACCATTGACTTCAGGCTGGGCCGGGTTGGAATTGCTAAGCCTAGATTGAACTGTCGCTTCTTCAACTTACCTTGTCATAAATGAAAAAAATATAGCAGAAATTTCAATTCTGAAAAAAATATTACACAGATCATAGAAACTGTTCAAAAAACACTTCTTTTAGCTTTTCTAAAATCTTTGCTTACAGGGTATTTTCTGGTATAGAGATAGGAGTATGGTGCTCATATTGAGGCAAGGATATGTTTGATAACATAAGCCTAGATCAAATGATGTTTGGTTGTTTTTTATAGTTTTTATCTACCAATTTTTGTGGGTAGCTTCTTCAAATCTGATTGTTGCTGCACCATGTTGGAAAAGAAAAAAAAGTTGTGGTATCATCTTATTTGTTTCTCCAAATTCATATCTTCTCGTACAATGTCAATTATCCTATCTTTTGATTTTTTGGTTGATGCAACTCTGATTCTGTTTTCTTTAATAATCCATTGGTTATCTATGTTATGCAGTAGATTCAGTTAATTCAACAGTTTGTATATTGTTAACATATTTCTATGTTGGTTAGTCATTTGGATAATGACCCAGCTACTGCTAACTTGGTAACGTGTGAGTGGTTTATTTGTGCATTTTTGACTCAAGTGCATGGTTAAATTTCAAATATTATGCCTCATGTTTCAAGTTGCAAAAGTTAGTATTTCCATGAAATTTCCTCTTTGAACCCAACATCCTTATTTATTTCTGTGTCAAATATTCAGACCTTTAAGGAGAAGAAATCATCAAGGGAGAGTTTTGTCTGTGGAGCATGTGGCCAGGTAAGCACCCTATTAACTTGGTAGCCCAGGCTTCTGATATTTCAGGAGATTGTGTTAGTTATGATTGCCAATCTTTCAATTGGTCAGCTTGGGCACATGAGGACCAATAAGAACTGTCCTAAGTATGGGGAAGAGCCTGAAAGCCAGAGTGAAACTGTGGACTTAGAAAAAACATCTGGAAAATCAGCTGTAGATCCTTCTACTAGGACCCAGCTTAAATTGCAGAAGAAAAAGACCAAAAGTTTAACAAAATCTGAGGCTTCTGAGGATGAAAAATCTACTCTGAAGACAAAAGCTGTACCAATGAAGTTCAAATGTGGCTCAATGGAGAAGTTTTCTGATAAGCCTGTTGATGTTCTCACACAAAATTCTGATTTACCTATTTCTTCTGATGTCCAACAAAGTGGTGCAGACACCCAAAGTGGAAGCAAGTCTGTGGCTAAAATTAATAAAATAAAGTTTTCCAACAAGCCAAAACATGAAGATGCAACAGTTGAATTGAACAAGCCCTCTATAGTGATACGGCCTCCATCAGATGTGGAAAGAGGTCAAGTCGAATATCATAAACCCTCCATTGTTATAAAGCCACCGGTAAACACAGATAGAGACCATGTTGAGTCTCATAAACCCTCTATTGTTATACGCCCACCCGCAGAAAAAGAAAGAGAGCAAGCTCACAAGAAGATAGTTATCAAAAGGTCCAAAGAGATTGTTGATCTAGACCAGGTAAGTCAGGATGGGACTCCTGGTTTTGAGTACCGGAAAACTAAAAAGATAGTTGAATTATCCGGTTATGGCAATTATGATAAGCAAAAGAATGCACACTTTACTGGAGAGTCAGCGAAGCAAACTAGGGATGAGAGAAGTTTTTGGGAAGAGGAGGAGAAGAGGAGAACAGTGGAGAGATCGAGAGAAAGTAGAGTGAGGAGAATTCGCGAGGAAGAAATTAGAGTAGCTGAAGAGCAAGGAATAGCTGAACTTAGAAGATATGAAGAAGTCATTAGAAGGGAGAGGGAGGAAGAACAACAAAAGGCCAAAAAGAAGAAGAAAAAGAAACCCGAAATTAGTGATGATTTCTCCGAAGATTACAGGGCAAGAAGAAATGATGGAAGGATGGCCAAAAGAGATCGGGCTGCAAAGAGACGGCCTGTTACTGAATTTGGGATGTACGGTTCTGCTTATACCCCTGTAACCAAGCGGCGAAGAGGTGGAGAGGTATTTTACCTTACTGGTTATTTTATTTGTCCTTGTGTGCTTTAACCTTTGCCTCCCTTTTAGCCGCCGTATATTCTGATATCTCATTATTGACATGATGCTTGACTTCTAAGGATTCCTGAGTGGTGCAGATCAAATGCAACCTAGGTTGTGTCTTCCTTCTAGATGTTGCAGAAATCCAGGGGTTTTTACCAATTTGTTTTTTCTAGTCCATTTTAATTTAATTTTTTCTTTTTCTAATCAAAACACTTTCACTGCATTTGACGCTAATTTTATTTGGCAAGTCATTTTTTAGTTGTTTTGAGAATTTCTCCTTAACAACCCTCCTACTAGCGTCTGTAGTCCTGCTGTGTTACCCCTGTAGACCGAGTCAAGGAAGTTCTTTTTTTTCTTTTAATCTTTCTAGTTTTCGGAAGCTATAGTCTTATCATAATAGATTGCTTCTGCCTTAAGAGTCAGAGCTAGGCTTTAGCTTTGAATTCCACAGATAACACTGAGCTTCATATCATTCCCTTGTCCTTGTGTACCGTGTAAAAGTAATTGTGGTCTTTAGTTATGTCCTTAAGTAAGCGGATAGAAGGGAGTATAATCATTTTTCTAATCCGGATACCTTTGAAGTAGGAGTTTCTCTCAAAGGAAACAGTAAGAAAGATTAATCTTTCAAATTAGTCGTCAAAGTATGTGGGGCTTGAATATCACTTCATGTGTCTTTGAAGCTCATTTTATGTTAATGCACCTTGGTACCTATCTGAATTGAAATATTTAACTATACTTTTTGATATTACTAGATCCATAAAATTCTATCTTCCTTCCAGGTCGGCTTGGCAAACGTCTTGGAGCGAATTGTGGATACTCTTAGGGATAGACTAGATCTCTCTTATCTTTTCTTAAAACCGGTTTCCAAGAAGGAGGCTCCTGACTATTTAGACATCATAAAACGTCCCATGGATCTCTCCACAATCAGGGACAAGGTGAGGCACATGGAATATAAGAATCGACATGATTTCAGACATGACGTTTGGCAGATCACTTATAACGCCCATTTGTATAACGATGGCCAAAACCCTGGTATTCCGCCCCTCGCAGATCAACTTTTGGAGCTCTGTGACTACATGCTAGAGGAGAATACACACAGCTTAGACGAAGCTGAAGCTGGTATAGATCTTTAGGAGTTTAGGAAAGCACTGTAAAAAGCAAATTTTTTTTTAATTTTATTTTTTATAGAGGTGGTCTCCGTCAAGCTCAAGCGATTTTGTTAATTAGCTTTTTACCCTTATCCGGTGGTGTTCTGATTTGTCATGGGATTTTCCGACCCCAAGAGTTACGCATGGCCCCACCATCCTCTGCCTTTTGTAAGATAGCAAGCTGTATCTGCATGTGTATGTATATGTGTACATTATCATAATTTTTGGCACTTTGTATTTAATATCAATCTTTAACCTTCTGAGGTGCAAATGTGAAGCATACCATCTAAGATCTGACAAGAAGCTTGTTAGCTAATTGTGCAGCTCCATTACTGTTTACTGTAACTGCTATTATTGTTATCACCCCTGTATGGATATAGATAAAGGTACGTTAATCACTCGAATGAAGGTGAAAAATTCCAAGCACTACTTGAGCTCATCTGAAATTAATAGGTTGGATGGGCTTGATTTAATTAAAATTTAATTTGAAAAGGTATATTTTGGATGAAGTTCAAGTTTAGAACAACACTCTGTACGAAGTCTAAATCATTTTATTAACGAATGAAAAATTTATCTTAGATTCTCTAGTTTTAGTCTCTTTTGTGCTCTACTCTTATTGTTTGTGGTGTTTCTCTTTGCCTTTGGCCTGTTGTTGCCATCCTGATTTTCTCCTTAAAATCTGTTCTTTGTGTTCATATACGTCGAGGCGAACAAACATAATTAAATCTAAACTACTGTGTCTTATTTTATTGTTTTCCAAGCTTCCATGTATATAGCAGGGCTTCTAGGTGGTTAACGTTAACCACCATCTTTAAACCAATGTCCAGATTTAATTGGAAACACTAATTTTCAATCAACCGATGACCCACCTCTCTAGAATCTATTCTTCTGTTTTTATTTTGTCTAACCCCAATTGGGTTGGGACATAATCCTCTGCCCCCATTTTTCATGTACCAAAAATGAATGGTTGAGATCAAATGAGACAGAATTGGTACATAAAAAATGGGCCAGAGAATCTGAGAGAAAATGGGTGTTAAAATTTCCTTGTATTCCTCTTGCATTTGTTAATTCAATCATGTGAGCGGTAATGATTAATTATTTATGATATGACTCTCATTAATATGATTAGTTAGATTCAATATTAGAATGTGACAAAGAAATACCAAGTAGTAGTTACATTTTGTAAATACTTCTCCTTCACTTAAATCATCATTTCAGGTATTAATTCAATATTTTGAAAAAGCAGTGCTTCATTTCTTTCACATTAAGTTGATAAGGGCTTCTTTTGTCTTCCTTTCGTATCAAGGGTCCTCTAATGTTGTTCAACGGATCTGTAGTAGCTTTTGATGCTCAAGTAGCATATGCTTGATTCCCATCATTTGAATTTACCCTTAGAACAACTTCTTTATCTATAAAATCAAAAAAGCCAAGAATCCATCTCTCACATCCCCCACTCTCACTACCATACTCACTCTTTTTCTCTTACATTTATCCCTTATTTCTAATTTATCTATAAGGCTTGAATTACCCCAAGTTTTTTCTCTTGTTTCTTTCTCCTTAAATTTCTCGTGCTTACTCTCATAAATCTTGAGTTAATCTTTACAAAATTGATTAGGTGACCATGGAACCATGGCTGTTAATTTACTCTGCATGGAAAAGAAATATCTATTCTTATACCCATCATATATAGCTCTCCTACTAAAATTTCAAGTTCGCCCTAAAAGAATATACAGTAAAACCTCTATAAATGAATATTGTTGGGACCAGAAAAATTATTATCTTATACGGAGTTATTAATTTATCGA